>JANJXV010001020.1:0-228728 GCA_024803745.1 Megascapheus bottae | reverse complement strand
ATCTAGTGACTTCATAGATTGGAGGTGTGTGAAATCACAGAGGGAGGTGTGTGAAGTCACAGAATGGAGTTCTGTGAAGTCACAGTGGAGGTGTGTGAAGTCATAGAATGGAGGTGTGTGAAGTCAAAGAATGGAGGAGAGTGAAATCATAGAATGTAGGTGTGTGAAGTCACAGCATGGAGGTGTGTGAAGTCAGAATGGAGATGTGTGAAGTCATAGAATGGAGGTGTGTGAAGTCACAATGCAGGTGTGTGAACTCATAGAATGGAGGTGGGTGAAGTCACAATGCAGGTGTGTGAAGTCATAAAATGGAGTTGTGTGAACTCAGAAAGGAGGTGTGTGAAGTCACAGAATAGAGGTGTGTGAAGTCATACAAAGGAGGTGTGTGAAGTCACAGAATGGAGGTGTGTGAATTCATAGAATGGAGGTGTGTGAAGTCATAGAATGGAGGTGTGTGAAGTCAGAGAATGGAGGTGTGTGAAGTAAGAGAATGGAGGTGTGTGAAGTCACAGAATGGAAGTGGGTGAACTCACAATGGAGGTGTGTGAAGTCACAGAAGGGAGGTGTGTGAAGTCAGAAGGGAGGTGTGTGAAGTCACAGAATGGAGATGTGTGAACTCAGAATGGAGGTGTGGGAAGTCACAGAATGGAGGTTTGTGAAGTCATAGAATCTAGGTGTGTGAGGTCATAGAATGGATGTTTCTGAAGTAAGAATGAAGGTGTGTGAAGTCATAGAATGGAGGTGTGTGAAGTCATAGAATGGAGGTATGTGAAGTCATAGAATGGAGGTAGTGAAGTGACAGAATGGAGGTGTGTGAAGTCATAGAATGGAGGTGTGTGAAGTCACAGAATGTTGGTGTGTGAAGTCATAGAATGGAGGGGTGTGAAGTCATAGAATGGAGGTGTGGAAGTCAGAGAATGGTGGTGTGTGAAGTCACAGATGGAGGTGTGTGAACTGAGGATGGAGGTGTGTGAAGTCACAGGATGGAGGGGTGTGAATTCATAGAAGGGAGGTGTGTGAAGTCATAGAATGGAGGTGTGTGAGGTCACAGAATGGAGGGGTGTGAATTCATAGAAGGGAGGTGTGTGAAGTCATAGAATGGAGGGGTGTGAAGTCATAGAATGGAGGTGTGTGAAATCACAGAGGGAGGTGAGTGAAGTCACAGAATGGAGTTCTGTGAAATCACAGTGGAGGTGTGTGAACTCATAGAATGGAGGTGTATGAAGTCAAAATGGAGGTGTGTGAAGTCACAGAATGGATGTGTGTGAACTCATAAAGGAGGTGTGTGAAGTCATAGAATGGAGGTCTGTGAAGTCATAGAATGGAGGTTTGTGAAATCATAGAATGGAGGTGTGTGAAGTCACAGAATTGATGTGTGTGAAGACTGAATGGAGGTGTGTGAAGTCAGAATGGAGGTTTGTGAAGTCAGATAATGGAGGTGTGTGAAGTCACAATGCAGGTGTGTGAAGTCATAGAATGGAGGTGTGTGAAGTAACACTGGAGTTTTTTGAAGTCATAGAATGGAGGTGTGTGAAGTCATAGAATGGAGTTGTGTGAAGTCATAGAATGGAAGTGTGTGAAGTCATAGAATGGAGGTTTGTGAAGTAAGAATGGAGGTGTGTGAAGTCACCGAATGGAGTTGTGTGAGCTCAGAATGGAGGTGTGTGAAGTCAGAGAATGGAGGTGTTTGAAGTCATAGAATGGAGGTGTGTGAAGTCACAGAATGGAGGTATCTGAAGTCAGAATCGAGGTGTGAAGTCATAGAATAGAGGTGGGTGAAGTCATAGAAAGGAGGTGTGGGAAGTCATAGAATGGAACAGTGTGAAGTCATAGAATGGAGGTGAGTGAAGTCACAGATTCGAGGTCTGTGAAGTCATAGCATGGAGGTGTGTGAAGTCAGAATGGAGGTGTGTGAAGTCATAGAATAGAGGTGTGTGAACTCATAGAATGGAGGTGTGTGTCGTCACAATGGAAGTGTGTGAAGTCACAGAATGGAGGTGTGTGAAGTCATACATTGGTGTGTGAAGTCAGAATGGAGGTGTGTGAAGTCACAGAATTGAGGTGTGTGAACTCAGAATGGAGGTGTGTGAAGTCATAGATGGAGGTGTGTGAAGTCATAGTATGGAGGTGTGTGAAATCATAGAATGGAGTTTTGTGAATTCACAGAATGGAGGAGTGTGAAGTCAGAAGGGCGGAGTGTGAAGTCATAGAATGGAGGTGTGTGAAGTTAGAATGGAGGTGTGTGAACTCATAGAATGGAGGTGTGTGAATTCAAAATGGAGGTGTGTGAAGACATAGAATGGAGGTGTGTGAAGTCACAGAATGGAGGTGTGTGAAGTCATAGAATGGAGGTGTGTGAAGTCATAGAATGGATGTTTGTGAAGTAAGAATGAAGGTGTGTGAAGTCATAGAATGGAAGTGTGTGAAGTCACAGAATGGAGGTGTGTGAAGTCATAGAATGGAGCTGTGTGAATTCAGAATGGAGGTGTGTGAAGTCATCGAATGGAGGTGTGTGCAGTCATAGAATGGATGTTTCTGAAGTAGGAATGAAGGTGTGGGAAGTCATTGAATGGAGTTGTGTGAAGTCAAAATGGAGGTGTGTGAACTCAAAGAATGGAGGTGTGTGAACTCATAGAATGGAGGTGTGTGAAGTCATGGAATGGAGGTGTGTGAAGTCCAAGAATGTAGGTGTGTGAAGTCAAACAATGGAGGTGTGTGAAGTCACAGAATGGAGGTGTGTGAAGTCACAGAATGGAGGTGTGTGAAGTCACAGAATGGAGGTGTGTGAAGTCAAAATGGTGGTGTGTGAATTCACAAATGGAGGTGTGTGAAGTCAGAAGGCAGCAGAGTGAAATCATAGAATGGAGGTGGGTGAAGGCAGAATGGAAGTTTGTGAACTCGTAGAATGGAAGTGTGTGAAGTCAAAATGGAGGTGTGTGAAGTCATAGAATGGTGGTTTTTGATGTCAAAGAAGGGAGGTGTGTGAAGGCATAGACTGGAGGTGTGTGAACTCAGATTGGAGATGTGTGAAATCACAGAAAGCAGGTGTGTCAACTCAGAAACGAGGTGTGTGAAGTCATAGAATGGAGGTGTGTGAAGTCATAGAATCGAAGTGTGTGAAATCATAGAATGGAGGTGTGTGAAGTCAGAATGGAGATGTGTGAAGTCATAGAATGGAGGTGGTGAAGTGACAGAATGGAGGTGTGTGAAGTCATAGAATGGAGGTGTGTGAAGTCACAGAATGGTGGTGTGTGAAGTCATAGAATGGAGTGGTGTGAAGTCATAGAATGGAGGTGTTTAAGTCACAGAATGGAGGTGTGTGAAGTCACAGAATGGAGGTGTGTGAACTGAGAATGGAGGTGTGTGAAGTCACTGGATGGAGGGGTGTGAATTCATAGAAGGGAAGTGTGTGAAGTCATAGAATGGAGGTGTGTGAAGTCACAGAATGGAGGGGTGTGAATTCATAGAAGTGAGGTGTGTGAAGTCATAGAATGGAGGGGTGTGAAGTCATAGAATGGAGGTGTGTTAAGTCATACAATGGAGGTGTGGAAGTCACAGAATGGAGGTGTGTGAAGTCACAGAATGGAGGTGTGTGAACTGAGAATGGAGGTGTGTGAAGTCACAGGATGGAGGGGTGTGAATTCATAGAAGGTAGGTGTGTGAAGTCATACAATGGAGGTGTGTGAGGTCACAGAATGGAGGTGTGTGAAGTCACAGAATGGAGGTGTGTGAACTGAGAATGGAGGTGTGTGAAGTCACAGAATGGAGGTGTGTGAAGTCATACAATGGAGGTGTGTGAGGTCACAGAATGGAGGGGTGTGAATTCATAGAAGGGAGGTGTGTGAAGTCATAGAATGGAAGTGTGTGAAGTCACAGAATGGAGGTGTGTGAAGTCACAGAATGGAGGTGTGTGAAAACACAGAATGGAAGTGGGTGAACTCACAATGGAGGTGTGTGAAGTCACAGAATGGAGGTGTGTGAATTCATAGAAGGGAGGTGTGTGAAGTCATAGAATGGAGGAGTGTGAAGTCACAGAATGGAAGTGTGTGAAGTCAAAATGGAGGTGTGTGAAGTCAGAGAATGGAGGTGTGTGAAGTCAATGAATGGACTTGTGTGAAGTCAAAATTGTGGTGTGTGAAGTCAACGAATGGATGTGTGTGAAGTCACAGAATGGAGGTGTGTAAAGTCAAAATGGAGGTGTGTGAAATCAAAGAATGGATGTGTTTGAAGTCATAGAATGGAGGTGTATGAAGTCATGGAGTGGAGGTGTGTGAAGTCAAACATTGGAAGTGTGTGAAGTTACAGAATGGAGGTGTGTGAAGTCATAGAATGGAGGTGTGTGAAGTCAGAGAATGGAGGTGTGTAAAGTGACAATGCAGGTGTGTGAAGTCATAGAATGGAGGTTTGTGAAGTCATAGATTGGAAGTGTGTGAAGTCATAGATTGGAGGTGTGTGAAATCACAGAGGGAGGTGTGTGAAGTCACAGAATGGAGTTCTGTGAAGTCACAGTGGAGGTGTGTGAAGTCATAGAATGGAGGTGTGTGAAGTCAAAGAATGGAGGAGAGTGAAATCATAGAATGTAGGTGTGTGAAGTCACAGCATGGAGGTGTGTGAAGTCAGAATGGAGATGTGTGAAGTCATAGAATGGAGGTGTGTGAAGTCACAATGCAGGTGTGTGAACTCATAGAATGGAGGTGGGTGAAGTCACAATGCAGGTGTGTGAAGTCATAAAATGGAGTTGTGTGAACTCAGAAAGGAGGTGTGTGAAGTCACAGAATAGAGGTGTGTGAAGTCATACAAAGGAGGTGTGTGAAGTCACAGAATGGAGGTGTGTGAATTCATAGAATGGAGGTGTGTGAAGTCATAGAATGGAGGTGTGTGAAGTCAGAGAATGGAGGTGTGTGAAGTAAGAGAATGGAGGTGTGTGAAGTCACAGAATGGAAGTGGGTGAACTCACAATGGAGGTGTGTGAAGTCACAGAAGGGAGGTGTGTGAAGTCAGAAGGGAGGTGTGTGAAGTCACAGAATGGAGATGTGTGAACTCAGAATGGAGGTGTGGGAAGTCACAGAATGGAGGTTTGTGAAGTCATAGAATCTAGGTGTGTGAGGTCATAGAATGGATGTTTCTGAAGTAAGAATGAAGGTGTGTGAAGTCATAGAATGGAGGTGTGTGAAGTCATAGAATGGAGGTATGTGAAGTCATAGAATGGAGGTAGTGAAGTGACAGAATGGAGGTGTGTGAAGTCATAGAATGGAGGTGTGTGAAGTCACAGAATGTTGGTGTGTGAAGTCATAGAATGGAGGGGTGTGAAGTCATAGAATGGAGGTGTGGAAGTCAGAGAATGGTGGTGTGTGAAGTCACAGATGGAGGTGTGTGAACTGAGGATGGAGGTGTGTGAAGTCACAGGATGGAGGGGTGTGAATTCATAGAAGGGAGGTGTGTGAAGTCATAGAATGGAGGTGTGTGAGGTCACAGAATGGAGGGGTGTGAATTCATAGAAGGGAGGTGTGTGAAGTCATAGAATGGAGGGGTGTGAAGTCATAGAATGGAGGTGTGTGAAATCACAGAGGGAGGTGAGTGAAGTCACAGAATGGAGTTCTGTGAAATCACAGTGGAGGTGTGTGAACTCATAGAATGGAGGTGTATGAAGTCAAAATGGAGGTGTGTGAAGTCACAGAATGGATGTGTGTGAACTCATAAAGGAGGTGTGTGAAGTCATAGAATGGAGGTCTGTGAAGTCATAGAATGGAGGTTTGTGAAATCATAGAATGGAGGTGTGTGAAGTCACAGAATTGATGTGTGTGAAGACTGAATGGAGGTGTGTGAAGTCAGAATGGAGGTTTGTGAAGTCAGATAATGGAGGTGTGTGAAGTCACAATGCAGGTGTGTGAAGTCATAGAATGGAGGTGTGTGAAGTAACACTGGAGTTTTTTGAAGTCATAGAATGGAGGTGTGTGAAGTCATAGAATGGAGTTGTGTGAAGTCATAGAATGGAAGTGTGTGAAGTCATAGAATAGAGGTTTGTGAAGTAAGAATGGAGGTGTGTGAAGTCACCGAATGGAGTTGTGTGAGCTCAGAATGGAGGTGTGTGAAGTCAGAGAATGGAGGTGTTTGAAGTCATAGAATGGAGGTGTGTGAAGTCACAGAATGGAGGTATCTGAAGTCAGAATCGAGGTGTGAAGTCATAGAATAGAGGTGGGTGAAGTCATAGAAAGGAGGTGTGGGAAGTCATAGAATGGAACAGTGTGAAGTCATAGAATGGAGGTGAGTGAAGTCACAGATTCGAGGTCTGTGAAGTCATAGCATGGAGGTGTGTGAAGTCAGAATGGAGGTGTGTGAAGTCATAGAATAGAGGTGTGTGAACTCATAGAATGGAGGTGTGTGTCGTCACAATGGAAGTGTGTGAAGTCACAGAATGGAGGTGTGTGAAGTCATACATTGGTGTGTGAAGTCAGAATGGAGGTGTGTGAAGTCACAGAATTGAGGTGTGTGAACTCAGAATGGAGGTGTGTGAAGTCATAGATGGAGGTGTGTGAAGTCATAGTATGGAGGTGTGTGAAATCATAGAATGGAGTTTTGTGAATTCACAGAATGGAGGAGTGTGAAGTCAGAAGGGCGGAGTGTGAAGTCATAGAATGGAGGTGTGTGAAGTTAGAATGGAGGTGTGTGAACTCATAGAATGGAGGTGTGTGAATTCAAAATGGAGGTGTGTGAAGACATAGAATGGAGGTGTGTGAAGTCACAGAATGGAGGTGTGTGAAGTCATAGAATGGATGTTTGTGAAGTAAGAATGAAGGTGTGTGAAGTCATAGAATGGAAGTGTGTGAAGTCACAGAATGGAGGTGTGTGAAGTCATAGAATGGAGCTGTGTGAATTCAGAATGGAGGTGTGTGAAGTCATCGAATGGAGGTGTGTGCAGTCATAGAATGGATGTTTCTGAAGTAGGAATGAAGGTGTGGGAAGTCATTGAATGGAGTTGTGTGAAGTCAAAATGGAGGTGTGTGAACTCAAAGAATGGAGGTGTGTGAACTCATAGAATGGAGGTGTGTGAAGTCATGGAATGGAGGTGTGTGAAGTCCAAGAATGTAGGTGTGTGAAGTCAAACAATGGAGGTGTGTGAAGTCACAGAATGGAGGTGTGTGAAGTCACAGAATGGAGGTGTGTGAAGTCACAGAATGGAGGTGTGTGAAGTCAAAATGGTGGTGTGTGAATTCACAAATGGAGGTGTGTGAAGTCAGAAGGCAGCAGAGTGAAATCATAGAATGGAGGTGGGTGAAGGCAGAATGGAAGTTTGTGAACTCGTAGAATGGAAGTGTGTGAAGTCAAAATGGAGGTGTGTGAAGTCATAGAATGGTGGTTTTTGATGTCAAAGAAGGGAGGTGTGTGAAGGCATAGACTGGAGGTGTGTGAACTCAGATTGGAGATGTGTGAAATCACAGAAAGCAGGTGTGTCAACTCAGAAACGAGGTGTGTGAAGTCATAGAATGGAGGTGTGTGAAGTCATAGAATCGAAGTGTGTGAAATCATAGAATGGAGGTGTGTGAAGTCAGAATGGAGATGTGTGAAGTCATAGAATGGAGGTGTGTGAAGTCACAATGCAGGTGTGTGAACTCAAAGAATTGAGGTGGGTGAAGTCACAATGCAGGTGTGTGAAGTCATAGAATGGAGGTGTGTGAAGTCATAGAATGGAGGTGGTGAAGTGACAGAATGGAGGTGTGTGAAGTCATAGAATGGAGGTGTGTGAAGTCACAGAATGGTGGTGTGTGAAGTCATAGAATGGAGGGGTGTGAATCATAGAATGGAGGTGTGGAAGTCACAGAATGGAGGTGTGTGAAGTCACAGAATGGAGGTGTGTGAACTGAGAATGGAGGTGTGTGAAGTCACTGGATGGAGGGGTGTGAATTCATAGAAGGGAAGTGTGTGAAGTCATAGAATGGAGGTGTGTGAAGTCACAGAATGGAGGGGTGTGAATTCATAGAAGTGAGGTGTGTGAAGTCATAGAATGGAGGGGTGTGAAGTCATAGAATGGAGGTGTGTTAAGTCATAGAATGGAGGTGTGGAAGTCACAGAATGGAGGTGTGTGAAGTCACAGAATGGAGGTGTGTGAACTGAGAATGGAGGTGTGTGAAGTCACAGGATGGAGGGGTGTGAATTCATAGAAGGTAGGTGTGTGAAGTCATACAATGGAGGTGTGTGAGGTCACAGAATGGAGGTGTGTGAAGTCACAGAATGGAGGTGTGTGAACTGAGAATGGAGGTGTGTGAAGTCACAGAATGGAGGTGTGTGAAGTCATACAATGGAGGTGTGTGAGGTCACAGAATGGAGGGGTGTGAATTCATAGAAGGGAGGTGTGTGAAGTCATAGAATGGAAGTGTGTGAAGTCACAGAATGGAGGTGTGTGAAGTCACAGAATGGAGGTGTGTGAAAACACAGAATGGAAGTGGGTGAACTCACAATGGAGGTGTGTGAAGTCACAGAATGGAGGTGTGTGAATTCATAGAAGGGAGGTGTGTGAAGTCATAGAATGGAGGAGTGTGAAGTCACAGAATGGAAGTGTGTGAAGTCAAAATGGAGGTGTGTGAAGTCAGAGAATGGAGGTGTGTGAAGTCAATGAATGGACTTGTGTGAAGTCAAAATTGTGGTGTGTGAAGTCAAAGAATGGATGTGTGTGAAGTCACAGAATGGAGGTGTGTAAAGTCAAAATGGAGGTGTGTGAAATCAAAGAATGGATGTGTTTGAAGTCATAGAATGGAGGTGTATGAAGTCATGGAGTGGAGGTGTGTGAAGTCAAACATTGGAAGTGTGTGAAGTTACAGAATGGAGGTGTGTGAAGTCATAGAATGGAGGTGTGTGAAGTCAGAGAATGGAGGTGTGTGAAGTCACAATGCAGGTGTGTGAAGTCATAGAATGGAGGTGTGTGAAGTCATAGATTGGAAGTGTGTGAAGTCTTAGATTGGAGGTGTGTGAAATCACAGAGGGAGGTGTGTGAAGTCACAGAATGGAGTTCTGTGAAGTCACAGTGGAGGTGTGTGAAGTCATAGAATGGAGGTGTATGAAGTCATAGAATGGAGGAGTGTGAAATCATAGAATGTAGGTGTGTGAAGTCACAGCATGGAGGTGTGTGAAGTCAGAATGGAGATGTGTGAAGTCATAGAATGGAGGTGTGTGAAGTCACAATGCAGGTGTGTGAACTCATAGAATGGAGGTGGGTGAAGTCACAATGCAGGTGTGTGAAGTCATAAAATGGAGTTGTGTGAACTCAGAAAGGAGGTGTGTGAAGTCACAGAATAGAGGTGTGTGAAGTCATACAATATAGGTGTGTGAAGTCACAGAATGGAGGTGTGTGAATTCATAGAATGGAGGTGTGTGAAGTCATAGATTGGAGGTGTGTGAAGTCAGAGAATGGAGGTGTGTGAAGTAAGAGAATGGAGGTGTGTGAAGTCACAGAATGGAAGTGGGTGAACTCACAATGCAGGTGTGTGAAGTCACAGAAGGGAGGTGTGTGAAGTCAGAAGGGAGGTGTGTGAAGTCACAGAATGGAGAAGTGTGAACTCAGAATGGAGGTGTGGGAAGTCACAGAATGGAGGTTTGTGAAGTCATAGAATGGAGGTGTGTGAAGTCATAGAATGGAGGTGTGTGATGTCACAGAATGGAGGTGTGTGAAGTCAGAATGGAGGTGTGAA
Source organism: Megascapheus bottae (assembly GCA_024803745.1). NCBI lineage: Eukaryota > Metazoa > Chordata > Mammalia > Rodentia > Geomyidae > Megascapheus > Megascapheus bottae. Next base: position 219,045 of record JANJXV010001020.1, on the reverse strand, counting down.
GTCATAGAATAGAGGTGGGTGAAGTCATAGAAAGGAGTTGTGGGAAATCATAGAATAGAGGAGCGTGAAGTCATAGAATGGAGGTGAGTGAAGTCACAGATCCGAGGTCTGTGAAGTCATAGAATGGAGCTGTGCGATGTCAGAATTGAGGAGTGTGAAGTCCTAGAATGGACGTGTGTGAACTCATAGAATGGAGGTGTGTGAAGTCATATATTGGAGGTGTGTGAAGTCAGAATGGAGGTGTGTGAAGTCACAGAATGGAGGTGTGTGAACTCAGAATGGAGGTGTTTGAAGTCATAGATGGAGGTGTGTGAAGTCACAGTATGGAGGTGTGTGAAATCATAGAATGGAATTTTGTGAATTCACAGAATGCAGCTGTGTGAAGTCAGAATGGAGGAGTGTGAAGTCATAGAATGGAGGTGTGTGAAGTCAGAATGGAGGTGTGTGAACACATAGAATGGACGTGTGTGAAGTCACAATGGAGGTGTGTGAAGACAGAGAATGGAGGTGTGTGAAGTCACAGAATGGAGGTGTGAAGTCATAGAATGGAGGTGTGTGAAGTCATAGAATGGAGGTGTGTGAAATCATAGAATGGATGTTTCTGAAGTAAGAATGAAGGTGTGTGAAGTCATAGAATGGAGGTGTGTGAAGTCAAAATGGAGGTGTGTGAACTCATAGAATGGAGGTGTGTGAAGTCACAGTATGGAGGTGTGTAAAGTCAGAATGGAGGTGTGAAGTCATAGAATGGGGGTGGGTGAAGTCATGGAAAGGAGGTGTGGGAAGTCATAGAATGGAGAAGTGTGAAGTCATAGAGTGGAGGTGAGTGAAGTCACATATTCAAAGTCTGTGAAGTCATAGAATGGAGGTTTGTTGAGTCAGAATGGAGGTGTATGAACTCATAGAATGGAGGTATGTGAAGTCACAATGGAGGTGTGTGAAGTCATAGAATGGGGGTGTGTGAAATCAGAGAATGGAGGTGTGTGAAGTCAGAATGCAGGTGTGTGAAGTCATAGAATGGAGGTGTGTGAAGTCATAGAATGGAGATGTGTGAAGTCATAGATTGTAAGCGTGTGAAGTCATAGAATGGAGGTGTGTGAAGTCATAGATTGAAGGTGTGGGAAAGTCATAGTATGGAGGTGTGTGAAGTCACAGAATGGAGGTGTGTGAAGTCACAGAATGGAGCTGTGTGAAGTCACAATGGAGGTGTGTGAAGTGATAGGATGGAGGTGTGTGAAATCAAAGAATGGAGGTTTGTGAAGTCATAGAATGGATTGTGCATGAAATCAGAGAATGGAGGTGTGCGAAGTCACAGAATGGAGGTGTGTAAAGTCACAGAGTGGAGGTGTGTGAAGTCACAGAATGGAGGTTTGTGAAGACATAGAATGGAGGTGTGTGAAGTCACAGAATGCTTGTGTGTGAAGTCAGAATAGAGGTGTGCGAAGTCATAGAATAGAGGTGGGTGAAGTCAGAATGGAGCTGTGTGAAGTCATAGAATGGAAGTGTGTGAAGTCAGAATGGAGGTGTGTGAACTCATAGAATGGAGGTGTATGAAGTCACAATGGAGGTGTGTGAAGTCACAGAATGGATGTGTGTGAACTCATAAAGGAGGTGTGTGACTCATAGAATGGAGGTCTGTGAATCATAGAATGAAGGTTTGTGAAATCACTGAATGGAGGTGTGTGAAGTCACAGAATTGATGTGTGTGAAGACAGAATGGAGGTGTGTGAAGTCAGAATGGAGGTGTGTTGAGTCAGATAATGGAGGTGTGTGAACTCATAGAATGGAGGTGTGTGAAGTCATGGAATGGAGGTTTGTGAAGTCAAACATTGGAAGTGTGGGAAGTTACAGAAAGAAGATGTGTGAAGTCATACAATGGAGGTGTGTGAAGTCAGAATGCAGGTGTGGGAAGTCATAGAATGGAGGTGTGTGAAATCATAGAATAGAGGTTTGTGAAGTCACAAAATGGAGCTGTGTGAACTCAGAATGGAGGTGTGTGAAGTCACAGAATGAAAGTGTATGAAGTCAAAACGGAGGTTTGTGAAGTCAAAGAATGGAGGTGTGTGAAGTCACAGAATTGTGGTGTGTGAAAACAAAATGGTGGTGTGTGAAGTCACAAATGGAGGTGTGTGAAGTCACAGAATGTAGGTGTGTGAAGTCAAAATGAAGGTGTGTGAAGTCAAAGAATGGAGGTGTGTGAACACATAGAATGGAGGTGTGGGAAGTCATGGAATGGAGGTTTGTGAAGTCAAACATTGGAAGTGTGGGAAGTTACAGAAAGAAGATGTGTGAAGTCATGCAATGGAGGTGTGTGAAGTCAGAATGCAGGTGTGGGAAGTCATAGAATGGAGGTGTGTGAAGTCATAGAATGGAGGTGTGTGAAGTCACAATGCAGGTGTGTGAACTCATAGAATGGAGGTGGGTGAAGTCACAATGCAGGTGTGTGAAGTCATAAAATGGAGTTGTGTGAACTCAGAAAGGAGGTGTGTGAAGTCACAGAATAGAGGTGTGTGAAGTCATACAAAGGAGGTGTGTGAAGTCACAGAATGGAGGTGTGTGAATTCATAGAATGGAGGTGTGTGAAGTCATAGAATGGAGGTGTGTGAAGTCAGAGAATGGAGGTGTGTGAAGTAAGAGAATGGAGGTGTGTGAAGTCACAGAATGGAAGTGGGTGAACTCACAATGGAGGTGTGTGAAGTCACAGAAGGGAGGTGTGTGAAGTCAAAATGGAGGTGTGTGAAGTCACAGAATGGATGTGTGTGAACTCATAAAGGAGGTGTGTGAAGTCATAGAATGGAGGTCTGTGAAGTCAGAATGGAGGTTTGTGAAGTCAGATAATGGAGGTGTGTGAAGTCACAATGCAGGTGTGTGAAGTCATAGAATGGAGGTGTGTGAAGTAACACTGGAGTTTTTTGAAGTCATAGAATGGAGGTGTGTGAAGTCATAGAATGGAGTTGTGTGAAGTCATAGAATGGAAGTGTGTGAAGTCATAGAATGGAGGTTTGTGAAGTAAGAATGGAGGTGTGTGAAGTCACCGAATGGAGTTGTGTGAGCTCAGAATGGAGGTGTGTGAAGTCAGAGAATGGAGGTGTTTGAAGTCATAGAATGGAGGTGTGTGAAGTCACAGAATGGAGGTATCTGAAGTCAGAATCGAGGTGTGAAGTCATAGAATAGAGGTGGGTGAAGTCATAGAAAGGAGGTGTGGGAAGTCATAGAATGGAACAGTGTGAAGTCATAGAATGGAGGTGAGTGAAGTCACAGATTCGAGGTCTGTGAAGTCATAGCATGGAGGTGTGTGAAGTCAGAATGGAGGTGTGTGAAGTCATAGAATAGAGGTGTGTGAACTCATAGAATGGAGGTGTGTGTCGTCACAATGGAAGTGTGTGAAGTCACAGAATGGAGGTGTGTGAAGTCATACATTGGTGTGTGAAGTCAGAATGGAGGTGTGTGAAGTCACAGAATTGAGGTGTGTGAACTCAGAATGGAGGTGTGTGAAGTCATAGATGGAGGTGTGTGAAGTCATAGTATGGAGGTGTGTGAAATCATAGAATGGAGTTTTGTGAATTCACAGAATGGAGGAGTGTGAAGTCAGAAGGGCGGAGTGTGAAGTCATAGAATGGAGGTGTGTGAAGTTAGAATGGAGGTGTGTGAACTCATAGAATGGAGGTGTGTGAATTCAAAATGGAGGTGTGTGAAGACATAGAATGGAGGTGTGTGAAGTCACAGAATGGAGGTGTGTGAAGTCATAGAATGGAGGTGTGTGAAGTCATAGAATGGATGTTTGTGAAGTAAGAATGAAGGTGTGTGAAGTCATAGAATGGAAGTGTGTGAAGTCACAGAATGGAGGTGTGTGAAGTCATAGAATGGAGCTGTGTGAATTCAGAATGGAGGTGTGTGAAGTCATCGAATGGAGGTGTGTGCAGTCATAGAATGGATGTTTCTGAAGTAGGAATGAAGGTGTGGGAAGTCATTGAATGGAGTTGTGTGAAGTCAAAATGGAGGTGTGTGAACTCAAAGAATGGAGGTGTGTGAACTCATAGAATGGAGGTGTGTGAAGTCATGGAATGGAGGTGTGTGAAGTCCAAGAATGTAGGTGTGTGAAGTCAAACAATGGAGGTGTGTGAAGTCACAGAATGGAGGTGTGTGAAGTCACAGAATGGAGGTGTGTGAAGTCACAGAATGGAGGTGTGTGAAGTCAAAATGGTGGTGTGTGAATTCACAAATGGAGGTGTGTGAAGTCAGAAGGCAGCAGAGTGAAATCATAGAATGGAGGTGGGTGAAGGCAGAATGGAAGTTTGTGAACTCGTAGAATGGAAGTGTGTGAAGTCAAAATGGAGGTGTGTGAAGTCATAGAATGGTGGTTTTTGATGTCAAAGAAGGGAGGTGTGTGAAGGCATAGACTGGAGGTGTGTGAACTCAGATTGGAGATGTGTGAAATCACAGAAAGCAGGTGTGTCAACTCAGAAACGAGGTGTGTGAAGTCATAGAATGGAGGTGTGTGAAGTCATAGAATCGAAGTGTGTGAAATCATAGAATGGAGGTGTGTGAAGTCAGAATGGAGATGTGTGAAGTCATAGAATGGAGGTGTGTGAAGTCACAATGCAGGTGTGTGAACTCAAAGAATTGAGGTGGGTGAAGTCACAATGCAGGTGTGTGAAGTCATAGAATGGAGGTGTGTGAAGTCATAGAATGGAGGTGGTGAAGTGACAGAATGGAGGTGTGTGAAGTCATAGAATGGAGGTGTGTGAAGTCACAGAATGGTGGTGTGTGAAGTCATAGAATGGAGGGGTGTGAAGTCATAGAATGGAGGTGTGGAAGTCACAGAATGGAGGTGTGTGAAGTCACAGAATGGAGGTGTGTGAACTGAGAATGGAGGTGTGTGAAGTCACTGGATGGAGGGGTGTGAATTCATAGAAGGGAAGTGTGTGAAGTCATAGAATGGAGGTGTGTGAAGTCACAGAATGGAGGGGTGTGAATTCATAGAAGTGAGGTGTGTGAAGTCATAGAATGGAGGGGTGTGAAGTCATAGAATGGAGGTGTGTTAAGTCATAGAATGGAGGTGTGGAAGTCACAGAATGGAGGTGTGTGAAGTCACAGAATGGAGGTGTGTGAACTGAGAATGGAGGTGTGTGAAGTCACAGGATGGAGGGGTGTGAATTCATAGAAGGTAGGTGTGTGAAGTCATACAATGGAGGTGTGTGAGGTCACAGAATGGAGGTGTGTGAAGTCACAGAATGGAGGTGTGTGAACTGAGAATGGAGGTGTGTGAAGTCACAGGATGGAGGGGTGTGAATTCATAGAAGGTAGGTGTGTGAAGTCATACAATGGAGGTGTGTGAGGTCACAGAATGGAGGTGTGTGAAGTCACAGAATGGAGGTGTGTGAACTGAGAATGGAGGTGTGTGAAGTCACAGAATGGAGGTGTGTGAAGTCATACAATGGAGGTGTGTGAGGCACAGAATGGAGGGGTGTGAATTCATAGAAGGGAGGTGTGTGAAGTCATAGAATGGAAGTGTGTGAAGTCACAGAATGGAGGTGTGTGAAGTCACAGAATGGAGGTGTGTGAAAACACAGAATGGAAGTGGGTGAACTCACAATGGAGGTGTGTGAAGTCACAGAATGGAGGTGTGTGAATTCATAGAAGGGAGGTGTGTGAAGTCATAGAATGGAGGAGTGTGAAGTCACAGAATGGAAGTGTGTGAAGTCAAAATGGAGGTGTGTGAAGTCAGAGAATGGAGGTGTGTGAAGTCAATGAATGGACTTGTGTGAAGTCAAAATTGTGGTGTGTGAAGTCAAAGAATGGATGTGTGTGAAGTCACAGAATGGAGGTGTGTAAAGTCAAAATGGAGGTGTGTGAAATCAAAGAATGGATGTGTTTGAAGTCATAGAATGGAGGTGTATGAAGTCATGGAGTGGAGGTGTGTGAAGTCAAACATTGGAAGTGTGTGAAGTTACAGAATGGAGGTGTGTGAAGTCATAGAATGGAGGTGTGTGAAGTCAGAGAATGGAGGTGTGTGAAGTCACAATGCAGGTGTGTGAAGTCATAGAATGGAGGTGTGTGAAGTCATAGATTGGAAGTGTGTGAAGTCATAGATTGGAGGTGTGTGAAATCACAGAGGGAGGTGTGTGAAGTCACAGAATGGAGTTCTGTGAAGTCACAGTGGAGGTGTGTGAAGTCATAGAATGGAGGTGTATGAAGTCATAGAATGGAGGAGTGTGAAATCATAGAATGTAGGTGTGTGAAGTCACAGCATGGAGGTGTGTGAAGTCAGAATGGAGATGTGTGAAGTCATAGAATGGAGGTGTGTGAAGTCACAATGCAGGTGTGTGAACTCATAGAATGGAGGTGGGTGAAGTCACAATGCAGGTGTGTGAAGTCATAAAATGGAGTTGTGTGAACTCAGAAAGGAGGTGTGTGAAGTCACAGAATAGAGGTGTGTGAAGTCATACAATATAGGTGTGTGAAGTCACAGAATGGAGGTGTGTGAATTCATAGAATGGAGGTGTGTGAAGTCATAGATTGGAGGTGTGTGAAGTCAGAGAATGGAGGTGTGTGAAGTAAGAGAATGGAGGTGTGTGAAGTCACAGAATGGAAGTGGGTGAACTCACAATGCAGGTGTGTGAAGTCACAGAAGGGAGGTGTGTGAAGTCAGAAGGGAGGTGTGTGAAGTCACAGAATGGAGAAGTGTGAACTCAGAATGGAGGTGTGGGAAGTCACAGAATGGAGGTTTGTGAAGTCATAGAATGGAGGTGTGTGAAGTCATAGAATGGAGGTGTGTGATGTCACAGAATGGAGGTGTGTGAAGTCAGAATGGAGGTGTGAAGTCATAGAATAGAGGTGGGTGAAGTCATAGAAAGGAGTTGTGGGAAATCATAGAATAGAGGAGTGTGAAGTCATAGAATGGAGGTGAGTGAAGTCACAGATCCGAGGTCTGTGAAGTCATAGAATGGAGCTGTGCGATGTCAGAATTGAGGAGTGTGAAGTCCTAGAATGGACGTGTGTGAACTCATAGAATGGAGGTGTGTGAAGTCATATATTGGAGGTGTGTGAAGTCAGAATGGAGGTGTGTGAAGTCACAGAATGGAGGTGTGTGAACTCAGAATGGAGGTGTTTGAAGTCATAGATGGAGGTGTGTGAAGTCACAGTATGGAGGTGTGTGAAATCATAGAATGGAATTTTGTGAATTCACAGAATGCAGCTGTGTGAAGTCAGAATGGAGGAGTGTGAAGTCATAGAATGGAGGTGTGTGAAGTCAGAATGGAGGTGTGTGAACACATAGAATGGACGTGTGTGAAGTCACAATGGAGGTGTGTGAAGACAGAGAATGGAGGTGTGTGAAGTCACAGAATGGAAGTGTGAAGTCATAGAATGGAGGTGTGTGAAGTCATAGAATGGAGGTGTGTGAAATCATAGAATGGATGTTTCTGAAGTAAGAATGAAGGTGTGTGAAGTCATAGAATGGAGGTGTGTGAAGTCAAAATGGAGGTGTGTGAACTCATAGAATGGAGGTGTGTGAAGTCACAGTATGGAGGTGTGTAAAGTCAGAATGGAGGTGTGAAGTCATAGAATGGGGGTGGGTGAAGTCATGGAAAGGAGGTGTGGGAAGTCATAGAATGGAGAAGTGTGAAGTCATAGAGTGGAGGTGAGTGAAGTCACATATTCAAAGTCTGTGAAGTCATAGAATGGAGGTTTGTTGAGTCAGAATGGAGGTGTATGAACTCATAGAATGGAGGTATGTGAAGTCACAATGGAGGTGTGTGAAGTCATAGAATGGGGGTGTGTGAAATCAGAGAATGGAGGTGTGTGAAGTCAGAATGCAGGTGTGTGAAGTCATAGAATGGAGGTGTGTGAAGTCATAGAATGGAGATGTGTGAAGTCATAGATTGTAAGCGTGTGAAGTCATAGAATGGAGGTGTGTGAAGTCATAGATTGAAGGTGTGGGGAAGTCATAGTATGGAGGTGTGTGAAGTCACAGAATGGAGGTGTGTGAAGTCACAGAATGGAGCTGTGTGAAGTCACAATGGAGGTGTGTGAAGTGATAGGATGGAGGTGTGTGAAATCAAAGAATGGAGGTTTGTGAAGTCATAGAATGGATTGTGCATGAAATCAGAGAATGGAGGTGTGCGAAGTCACAGAATGGAGGTGTGTAAAGTCACAGAGTGGAGGTGTGTGAAGTCACAGAATGGAGGTTTGTGAAGACATAGAATGGAGGTGTGTGAAGTCACAGAATGCTTGTGTGTGAAGTCAGAATAGAGGTGTGCGAAGTCATAGAATAGAGGTGGGTGAAGTCAGAATGGAGCTGTGTGAAGTCATAGAATGGAAGTGTGTGAAGTCAGAATGGAGGTGTGTGAACTCATAGAATGGAGGTGTATGAAGTCACAATGGAGGTGTGTGAAGTCACAGAATGGATGTGTGTGAACTCATAAAGGAGGTGTGTGACTCATAGAATGGAGGTCTGTGAATCATAGAATGAAGGTTTGTGAAATCATTGAATGGAGGTGTGTGAAGTCACAGAATTGATGTGTGTGAAGACAGAATGGAGGTGTGTGAAGTCAGAATGGAGGTGTGTTGAGTCAGATAATGGAGGTGTGTGAACTCATAGAATGGAGGTGTGTGAAGTCATGGAATGGAGGTTTGTGAAGTCAAACATTGGAAGTGTGGGAAGTTACAGAAAGAAGATGTGTGAAGTCATACAATGGAGGTGTGTGAAGTCAGAATGCAGGTGTGGGAAGTCATAGAATGGAGGTGTGTGAAATCATAGAATAGAGGTTTGTGAAGTCACAAAATGGAGCTGTGTGAACTCAGAATGGAGGTGTGTGAAGTCACAGAATGAAAGTGTATGAAGTCAAAACGGAGGTTTGTGAAGTCAAAGAATGGAGGTGTGTGAAGTCACAGAATTGTGGTGTGTGAAAACAAAATGGTGGTGTGTGAAGTCACAAATGGAGGTGTGTGAAGTCACAGAATGTAGGTGTGTGAAGTCAAAATGAAGGTGTGTGAAGTCAAAGAATGGAGGTGTGTGAACACATAGAATGGAGGTGTGTGAAGTCATGGAATGGAGGTTTGTGAAGTCAAACATTGGAAGTGTGGGAAGTTACAGAAAGAAGATGTGTGAAGTCATGCAATGGAGGTGTGTGAAGTCAGAATGCAGGTGTGGGAAGTCATAGAATGGAGGTGTGTGAAGTCATAGAATGGAGGTGTGTGAAGTCATAAAACGGAAGTGTGTGAAGTCATACAATGGAGGTGTGTGAAGTCATAGAATGTAGGTGAGTGAAATCACAGAATGGAAGTGTGTGAAGTCACAGAATGGAGGTGTGTGAAGTCACAGAATGGAGATGTGTGAAGTCAAAAAGTTGGTGTGAGAAGTCACAAATTTAAGTGTGAGAAGTCACAGAATGGAGGTGTGAAGTGAAAATGGTTGTGTGTGAAGTGAAAGAATGTAGGTGTGTGAAGTCATCGAATGGAGTTGTGTGAAATCATAGAATGGAGGTGAGTGAAATCACAGAATGGAGGTGTGTGAAGTCCCAGAATGGAGGTGTGTGAAGTCACAGAATGGAGATGTGTGAAGTCAAAAAGTTGGTGTGAGACGTCACAAATTTAAGTGTGAGAAGTCACAGAATGGAGGTGTGAAGTCAAAATGGTTGTGTGTGAAGTGAAAGAATGTAGGTGTGTGAAGTCATCGAATGGAGGTGTGTGAAGTCACAGAATGGAGGTGTGTGAAGTCAGAATAGAGGTGTGCGAAGTCATAGAATGGAGTTGTGTGAAGTCAGAATGGAGGTGTGTGAAGTCATAGAATGGAGGTGTGAAGTCACAGAATGGAGGTGTGTGAAATTATAAAAGGGAGGTTTATGAAGTCATAGAATGGAAGTGTGTGAAGTCACACAACCGAGGTGTGCGAAGTCACAGATTTTAGGTGTGTGAAGTCACAGAATGGAGGTGTGTGAACACAGAATTGAGGTTTGTGAAGTCACAGAATAGAGGTGTGTGAAGTCATAGAATGGAAGTGTGTGAAGTCATAGAATGGAGGTGTGTGAAGTCAGAATGGAGATGTGTGAAGTCACCGAATGGACTTGTGTGAACTCAGAATGGAGGTGTGTGAAGTCACAGAATGGAGGTTTGTGAAGTCATAGAATGAAGGTGTGTGAAGTCATAGAATGGATGTTTCTGAAGTAAAAATGAAGGTGTGTGAAGTCATAGAAAGAGGTGTGGGAAGTCATATAATGGAGGAGTGTAAAGTCATAGAATGCAGGCGAGTGAAGTCACAGATTCAAGGTCTGTGAAGTCATAGAATGGAGGTGTGTGATATCAGAATGGAGGTGTGCGAAGTCATAGAATAGAAGTGTGTGAAGTCAGAATGGAGGTGTTTGAAGTCATAGAATGGAGGTGTGTGAAGTCAGAATGGAGGTGTGTTAACTCATAGAATGGAGGTGTGTGAAGTCATAGAATGGAGGTGTGTGAAGTCATAGAATGGAGGTGTGTGAAGTCATAGAATGGAGGTGTGTGAAGTCAGAATGGAGGTGTGTGAAGTCACAGAATTGAGGTGTCTGAACACAGAATGGAGGTGTGTGAAGTCAAAGAATGTAGGTGTGTGAAGTCATGGAATGGAGATGTGTGAAGTCATAGAATGTATGTTTGTGAAGTAAGAATGAAGGTGTGTGAAGTCATAGAATGGAGGTGTGTGAAGTCACAGAATGGAGGTGTGTGAAGTCATAGAATGGAGGAGTGTGAAGACATAGAATGGAGGTGTGTGAAGTCACAGAATGGATGTGTGTGAAGTCAGAATGGAGGTGTGAAGTCATAGAATGGAGGTGGGTGAAGTCATTGAATGGAGGTGTGTGAAATCATAGAATGGAGGTGTGTGAAGTCACAGAATGGAGGTGTGGGAAGTCACAGAATGGAGGTGTGTGACGTCACAGAATGGAGGTGTGTGAAGTCAGAATGGAGGTGTGTAAAGTGACAGAATGGGGGTGTGTGAAGTCATAGAATTGAAGTGTGTGAAGTCATAGAATGGAGGTGTGTGAAGTCACAGAATTGAGGTGTTTGAAGTCATATATTGGAGGTGTGTGAAGTCAAAATGGATGTGTGAAGTAATAGAATGGAGGTGTGTGAAATCACAGAATGAGGGTGTGTGAGGTCATAGAATGGAGGTGTGTGAATTCACAGAATGAAGGTGTGTGAAGTCAGAATGGAGGTGTGTGTCATAGATTGGAGGTGGTGAAGTCATAGAAAGGAGGTGTGGAAAGTCATAGAATGGAGGAGTGTGAAGTCATAGAGTGCAGGTGAGTGAAGTCACAGATTCGAGGTCTGTGAAGTCATAGAATGGAGGTGTGTGATGTCAGAATGCATGTGTGTGCAGTCATTGATGGAGTTGTGTGAAGTCATAGTATGGAGGTGTGTGAAATCATAGAATGGTGTTTTGTGAAGTCACAGAATGGAGCTGTGTGAATACAGAATGGAGGTGTGTGAAGTCATAGAATGTAGGTGTTTGAAGTCAGAACGGAGGTGTGTGAACTCATAGAATGGAGGTGAGTGACGTCACAATGGAAGTGTTTGAAGTCATACAATGGAGGTGTGTGAAGTCACAGAATGGAGGTGTGTGAAGTCATAGAATGGAGGTGTGTGAAGTCACAGAATGGAGCTGTTTGAAGTCATAGAATGGAGGTGTGTGAAGTTATAGAATGGATGTTTGTAAAGTAAGAATGAAGTTGTACGAAGTCATAGAATAAAGGTGTGACTTCAAAGAATGGAGGTGTGTGAAGTCATAGAATGGAGGTGTGTAAACTCAGAATGGATGTGTATGAAGTCATAGAATGGAGGTGTGTGAAGTTATAAAATGGAGGTGTGTGAAGTCATAGAATGGAAGTGTGTGAAGTCATAGAATGGAGGTGTTTGAAGTCACAGAATGGACGGTATGAAGTCATAGAATGGAGGTGTGTGAAGTCACAGAATTGAGGTGTTTGAAGTCATATATTAGAGGTGTGTGAAGTCAAATTGGATGTGTGTAATCATAGAATGGAGGTGTGTGAAATCATAGAATGAGGGTGTGTGAGGTCATAGAATGGAGGTGTGTGAAGTCACAGAATGGAGGTGTGTGAAATTATAAAAGGGAGGTTTATGAAGTCACAGAATGGAAGTGTGTGAAGTCACACAACCGAGGTGTGCGAAGTCACAGATTGGAGGTGTGTGAAGTCACAGAATGGAGGTGTGTGAACTCAGAATGGAGGTTTGTGAAGTCACAGAATAGAGGTGTTTGAAGTCATAGAATGGAAGTGTGTGAAGTCATAGAATGGAGGTGTGTGAAGTCAGAATGGAGATGTGTGAAGTCATCGAATGGACTTGTGTGAGCTCAGAATGAAGGTGTGTGAAGGCACAGAATGGAGGTTTGTGAAGTCATAGAATGGAGGTGTGTGAAGTCATAGAATGGATTTTTCTGAAGTAAAAATGAAGGTGTGTGAAGGCATAGAAAGAGGTGTGGGAAGTCATAGAATGGAGGAGTGTAAAGTCATAGAATGCAGGCGAGTGAAGTCACAGATCCGAGGTATGTGAAGTCATAGAATGGAGGTGTGTGATATCAGATGGAGTCGTGCGAAGTCATAGATTAGAGGTGTGTGAAGTCAGAATGGAGGCGTGTGAAGTCATAGAATGGAGGTGTGTGAAGTCAGAATGGAGGTGTGTTAACTCCTAGAATGGAGGTGTATGATGTCACAATGGAAGTGTGTGAAGTCATAGAATGGAGGTGTGTGAAGTCATAGAATGGAGGTGTGTGAAGTCAGAATGGAGGTGTGTGAAGTCACAGAATTGAGGTGTGTGAACACAGAATGGAGGTGTGTTAAGTCAAAGAATGTAGGTGTGTGAAGTCATAGAATGGAGGTGTGTGAAGTCATAGAATGTATGTTTGTGAAGTAAGAATGAAGGTGGGTGAAGTCATAGAATGGAGGTGTGTGAAGTCACAGAATGGAGGTGTGTGAAGTCATAGAATGGAGGAGTGTGAAGACATAGAATGGAGGTGTGTGAAGTCATATAATGGAGGTGTGTGAAGTCACAGAATGGATGTGTGTGAAGTCAGAATGGAGGTGTGAAGTCATAGAATGGAGGTGGGTGAAGTCATAGAATGGAAGTGTGTGAAATCACAGAATGGAGATGTGTGAAGTCACAGAATGGAGGTGTGGGAAGTCACAGAATGGAGGTGTGTGACGTCACAGAATGGAGGTGTGTGAAGTCAGAATGGAAGTGTGTAAACTGACAGAATGGAGGTGTGTGAAGTCATAGAATTAAAGTGTGTGAAGTCATAGAATGGAGGTGTGTGAAGTCACAGAATGGACGGTATGAAGTCATAGAATGGAGGTGTGTGAAGTCACAGAATTGAGGTGTTTGAAGTCATATATTGGAGGTGTGTGAAGTCAAAATGGATGTGTGAAGTCATAGAATGGAGGTGGGTGAAGTCATAGAAAGGAGATGTGGGAAGTCATAGAATGGAGGAGTGTGAAGTCCTAGAGTGGAGGTGAGTGAAGTCACATATTCGAGGTCTGTGAAGTCATAGAATGGAGGTGTGTGAAGACAGAATGGAGGTGTGTGAAGTCATAGAATGGAGGTGTGTGAACTCATAGAATGGAGGTGTGTGACGTCACAAAGGAAGTGTGTGAAGTCATAGAATGGAGGTGTGTGAAGTCACAGAATGGAGGTGTGAGAAGTCAAAATGGAGGTGTGTGACGTCATAAAATGGAGGTGTGTGTAGTCATAGAATGGAGCTGTGTGAAATCATAGAATGGAGGTTTGTGAAGTCACAGAATGGAGGTGTGTGAACTCAGAATGGAGGTGTGTAAAGTCTCAGAATGGAGGTGTGTGAAGTCACAGTATGGAGGTATGTGAAATCATAGAATAGAAGTGTGTGAAGTCATAGAATGGAGGTGTGTGAATTCACAGAATGAAGGTGTGTGAAGGCATAGAATGGATGTGTGTGAAGACACAGAAGTAAGGTGTGTGAAGTCACAGAATGGAGGTGTGTGCAGTCATAGAATGGATGTTTCTGAAGTCGGAATGAAGGTGTGTGAAGTCATAGAATGGAGGTGTGTGAAGTCAAAATGGAGGTGTGTGAACTCAAAGAATGGAGGTGTGTGAAGTCATGGAATGGAGGTGTGTGAAGTGCAAGAAGGGAGGTGTGTGAAGTCAAACAATGTAGGTGTGTGAAGTCACAGAATGGAGGTGTGTGAAGTCACAGAATGGAGGTGTGTGAAGTCACAGAATGGAGGTGTGTGAAGTCAAAATGGTGGTTTGTGAATTCACAAATGGAGGTGTGTGAAGTCAGAAGGCAGCAGAGTGAAATCATAGAATGGAGGTGGGTGAAGGCAGAATGGAAGTGTGTGAAGTCAAAATGGAGGTGTGTGAAGTCATAGAATGGTGGTTTTTGATGTCAAAGAAGGGAGGTGTGTGAAGTCATAGACTGGAGGTGTGTGAACTCAGATTGGAGGTGTGTGAAATCACAGAAAGCAAATGTGTCAACTCAGAAACGAGGTGTGTGAAGTCATAGAATGGAGGTGTGTGAAGTCAAAGAATCGAAGTGTGTGAAATCATAGAATGGAGGTGTGTGAAGTCAGAATGGAGATGTGTGAAGTCATAGAATGGAGGTGTGTGAAGTCAAAATGCAGGTGTGTGAACTCATAGAATTGAGGTGGGTGAAGTCACAATGCAGGTGTGTGAAGTCATAGAATGGAGGTGTGTGAAGTCACAGAATGGACGGTATGAAGTCATAGAATGGAGGTGTGTGAAGTCACAGAATTGAGGTGTTTGAAGTCATATATTGGAGGTGTGTGAAGTCAAAATGGATGTGTGAAGTCATAGAATGGAGGTGGGTGAAGTCATAGAAAGGAGATGTGGGAAGTCATAGAATGGAGGAGTGTGAAGTCCTAGAGTGGAGGTGAGTGAAGTCACATATTCGAGGTCTGTGAAGTCATAGAATGGAGGTGTGTGAAGTCAGAATGGAGGTGTGTGAAGTCATAGAATGGAGGTGTGTGAACTCATAGAATGGAGGTGTGTGACGTCACAAAGGAAGTGTGTGAAGTCATAGAATGGAGGTGTGTGAAGTCACAGAATGGAGGTGTGAGAAGTCAAAATGGAGGTGTGTGACGTCATAAAATGGAGGTGTGTGTAGTCATAGAATGGAGCTGTGTGAAATCATAGAATGGAGGTTTGTGAAGTCACAGAATGGAGGTGTGTGAACTCAGAATGGAGGTGTGTAAAGTCTCAGAATGGAGGTGTGTGAAGTCACAGTATGGAGGTATGTGAAATCATAGAATAGAAGTGTGTGAAGTCATAGAATGGAGGTGTGTGAATTCACAGAATGAAGGTGTGTGAAGGCATAGAATGGATGTGTGTGAAGACACAGAAGTAAGGTGTGTGAAGTCACAGAATGGAGGTGTGTGCAGTCATAGAATGGATGTTTCTGAAGTCGGAATGAAGGTGTGTGAAGTCATAGAATGGAGGTGTGTGAAGTCAAAATGGAGGTGTGTGAACTCAAAGAATGGAGGTGTGTGAAGTCATGGAATGGAGGTGTGTGAAGTGCAAGAAGGGAGGTGTGTGAAGTCAAACAATGTAGGTGTGTGAAGTCACAGAATGGAGGTGTGTGAAGTCACAGAATGGAGGTGTGTGAAGTCACAGAATGGAGGTGTGTGAAGTCAGAAGGCAGCAGAGTGAAATCATAGAATGGAGGTGGGTGAAGGCAGAATGGAAGTGTGTGAAGTCAAAATGGAGGTGTGTGAAGTCATAGAATGGTGGTTTTTGATGTCAAAGAAGGGAGGTGTGTGAAGTCATAGACTGGAGGTGTGTGAACTCAGATTGGAGGTGTGTGAAATCACAGAAAGCAAATGTGTCAACTCAGAAACGAGGTGTGTGAAGTCATAGAATGGAGGTGTGTGAAGTCAAAGAATCGAAGTGTGTGAAATCATAGAATGGAGGTGTGTGAAGTCAGAATGGAGATGTGTGAAGTCATAGAATGGAGGTGTGTGAAGTCAAAATGCAGGTGTGTGAACTCATAGAATTGAGGTGGGTGAAGTCACAATGCAGGTGTGTGAAGTCATAGAATGGAGGTGTGTGAAGTCATAGAATGGAGGTGGTGAAGTGACAGAATGGAGGTGTGTGAAGTCATAGAATGGAGGTGTGTGAAGTCACAGAATGTTGGTGTGTGAAGTCATAGAATGGAGGGGTGTGAAGTCATAGAATGGAGGTGTGGAAGTCAGAGAATGGAGGTGTGTGAAGTCACAGATGGAGGTGTGTGAACTGAGGATGGAGGTGTGTGAAGTCACAGGATGGAGGGGTGTGAATTTATAGAAGGGAGGTGTGTGAAGTCATAGAATGGAGGGGTGTGAAGTCATAGAATGGAGGTGTGTGAAGTCATAGATTGGAAGTGTGTGAAGTCATAGATTGGAGGTGTGTGAAATCACAGAGGGAGGTGTGTGAAGTCACAGAATGGAGTTCTGTGAAGTCACAGTGGAGGTGTGTGAACTCATAGAATGGAGGTGTATGAAGTCAAAATGGAGGTGTGTGAAGTCACAGAATGGATGTGTGTGAACTCATAAAGGAGGTGTGTGAAGTCATAGAATGGAGGTCTGTGAAGTCATAGAATGGAGGTTTGTGAAATCATAGAATGGAGGTGTGTGAAGTCACAGAATTGATGTGTGTGAAGACAGAATGGAGGTGTGTGAAGTCAGAATGGATGTGTGTGAAGTCAGATAATGGAGGTGTGTGAAGTCACAATGCAGGTGTGTGAACTCATAGAATGGATGTGTGTGAAGTAACAATGTAGTTTTCTGAAGTCACAGAACGAAGGTGTGTGAAGTCATAGAATGGAGTTGTGTGAAGTCATAGAATGGAAGTGTGTGAAGTCATAGAATGGAGGTTTGTGAAGTAAGAATGGAGGTGTGTGAAGTCACCGAATGGAGTTGTGTGAGCTTAGAATGGAGGTGTGTGAAGTCAGAGAATGGAGGTGTTTGAAGTCATAGAATGGAGGTGTGTGAAGTCACAGAATGGAGGTATCTGAAGTCAGAATCGAGGTGTGAAGTCATAGAATAGAGGTGGGTGAAGTCATAGAAAGGAGGTGTGGGAAGTCATAGAATGGAGCAGTGTGAAGTCATAGAATGGAGGTGAGTGAAATCACAGATTCGAGGTCTGTGAAGTCATAGAATGGAGGTGTGTGAAGTCAGAATGGAGGTATGTGAAGTCATAGAATAGAGGTGTGTGAACTCATAGAATGGAGGTGTGTGTCGTCACAATGGAAGTGTGTGAAGTCACAGAATGGAGGTGTGTGAAGTCATACATTGGTGTGTGAAGTCAGAATGGAGGTGTGTGAAGTCACAGAATTGAGGTGTGTGAAATCAGAATGGACGTATGTGAAGTCATAGTATGGAGGTGTGTGAAATCATAGAATGGAGTTTTGTGAAGTCACAGAATGGAGGTGTGTGAAGTCATAGAATAGAGGTGTGTGAAGTCATAGAATGGATGTTTTTGAAGTAAGAATGAAGGTGTGTGAAGTCATAGAATGGAAGTGTGTGAAGTCACAGAATGGAGGTGTGTGAATTCAGAATGGAGGTGTGTGAAGTCATCGAATGGAGGTGTGTGCAGTCATAGATTTGATGTTTCTGAAGTAGGAATGAAGGTGTGTGAAGTCATAGAATGGAGGTGTGTGAAGTCAAAATGGAGGTGTGTGAACTCAAAGAATGGAGGCGTGTGAACTCATAGAATGGAGGTGTGTGAAGTCATGGAATAGAGGTGTGTGAAGTTCAAGAATGTAGGTGTGTGAAGTCAAACAATGGAGGTGTGTGAAGTCACAGAATGGAGGTGTGTGAAGTCACAGAATGGAGGTGTGTGAAGTCAAAATGGTGGTGTGTGAATTCACAAATGGAGGTGTGTGATGTCAGAAGGCAGCAGAGTGAAATCATAGAATGGAGGTGGGTGAAGGCAGAATGGAAGTTTGTGAACTCGTAGAATGGAGGTGTGTGAAGTCAAAATGGAGGTGTGTGAAGTCATAGAATGGTGGTTTTTGATGTCAAAGAAGGGAGGTGTGTGAAGGCATAGACTGGAGGTGTGTGAACTCAGATTGGAGGTGTGTGAAATCACAGAAAGTAGGTGTGTCAACTCAGAAACGAGGTGTGTGAAGTAATAGAATGGAGGTGTGTGAAGTCATAGAATCGAAGTGTGTGAAATCATAGAATGGAGGTGTGTGAAGTCAGAATGGAGATGTGTGAAGTCATAGAACGGAGGTGTGTGAAGTCAAAATGCAGGTGTGTGAACTCATAGAAATGAGGTGGGTGAAGTCACAATGCAGGTGTGTGAAGTCATAGAATGGAGGTGTGTGAAGTCATAGAATGAAGGTGGTGAAGTGACAGAATGGAGGTGTGTGAAGTCATAGAATGGAGGTGTGTGAAGACACAGAATGGTGGTGTGTGAAGTCATAGAATGGAGGGGTGTGAAGCCATAGAATGGAGGTGTGGAAGTCACAGAATGGAGGTGTGTGAAGTCACAGAATGGAGGTGTGTGAACTGAGAATGGAGGTGTGTGAAGTCACAGGATGGAGGGGTGTGAATTCATAGAAGGGAGGTGTGTGAAGTCATAGAATGGAGGTGTGTGAAGTCACAGAATGGAGGGGTGTGAATTCATAGAAGGGAGGTGTGTGAAGTCATAGAATGGAGGGGTGTGAAGTCATAGAATGGAGGTGTGTTAAGTCATAGAATGGAGGTGTGGAAGTCACAGAATGGAGGTGTGTGAAGTCACAGAATGGAGGTGTGTGAACTGAGAATGGAGGTGTGTGAAGTCACAGGATGGAGGGGTGTGAATTCATAGAAGGGAGGTGTGTGAAGTCATAGAATGGAGGTGTGTGAAGTCACATAATGGAGGTGTGTGAAGTCACAGAATGGAGGTGTGTGAAGACACAGAATGGAAGTGGGTGAACTCACAATGGAGGTGTGTGAAGTCACAGAATGGAGGTGTGTGAATTCATAGAAGGGAGGTGTGTGAAGTCATAGAATGGAGGAGTGTGAAGTCACAGAATGGAAGTGTGTGAAGTCAAAATAGAGGTGTGTGAAGTCAGAGAATGGAGGTGTGTGAAGTCAATGAATGGACTTGTGTGAAGTCAAAATGGAGGTGTGTGAAATCAAAGAATGGATGTGTTTGAAGTCATAGAATGGAGGTGTATGAAGTCATGGAGTGGAGGTGTGTGAAGTCAAACATTGGAAGTGTGTGAAGTTACAGAATGGAGGTGTGTGAAGTCAGAGAATGGAGGTGTGTGAAGTCAGAGAATGGAGGTGTGTGAAGTCACAATGCAGGTGTGTGAAGTCATAGAATGGAGATATGTGAAGTCATAGATTGGAAGTGTGTGAAGTCATAGATTGGAGGTGTGTGAAATCACAGAGGGAGGTGTGTGAAGTCACAGAATGGAGTTCTGTGAAGTCACAGTGGAGGTGCGTGAAGTCATAGAATGGAAGTGTGTGAAGTCAAAGAATGGAGGAGTGTGAAATCATAGAATGTAGGTGTGTGAAGTCACAGCATGGAGGTGTGTGAAGTCAGAATGGAGATGTGTGAAGTCATAGAATGGAGGTGTGTGAAGTCACAATGCAGGTGTGTGAACTCATAGAATGGAGGTGGGTCAAGTCACAATGCAGGTGTGTGAAGTCATAGAATGGAGTTGTGTGAACTCAGAAAGGAGGTGTGTGAAGTCACAGAATAGAGGTGTGTGAAGTCATACAATGGAGGTGTGTGAAGTCACAGAATGGAGGTGTGTGAATTCATAGAATGGAGGTGTGTGAAGTCATAGAATGGAGGTGTGTGAAGTCAGAGAATAGAGGTGTGTGAAGTAAGAGAATGGAGGTGTGTGAAGTCACAGAATGGAAGTGGGTGAACTCACAATGGAGGTGTGTGAAGTCACAGAAGGGAGGTGTGTGAAGTCAGAAGGGAGGTGTGTGAAGTCACAGAATGGAGATGTGTGAACTCAGAATGGAGGTGTGGGAAGTCACAGAATGGAGGTTTGTGAAGTCATAGAATGGAGGTGTGTGAGGTCATAGAATGGATGTTTCTGAAGTAAGAATGAAGGTGTGTGAAGTCATAGAATGGAGGTGTGTGAAGTCATAGAATGTAGGTGTGTGAAGTCACAGAATGGAGGTGTGTGAAGTCAGAATGGAGGTGTGAAGTCATAGAATAGAGGTGGGTGAAGTCATAGAAAGGAGTTGTGGGAAATCATAGAATAGAGGAGTGTGAAGTCATAGAATGGAGGTGAGTGAAGTCACAGATCCGATGTCTGTGAAGTCATAGAATGGAGCTGTGCGATGTCAGAATTGAGGAGTGTGAAGTCCTAGAATGGACGTGTGTGAACTCATAGAATGGAGGTGTGTGAAGTCATATATTGGAGGTGTGTGAAGTCAGAATGGAGGTGTGTGAAGTCACAGAATGGAGGTGTGTGAACTCAGAATGGAGGTGTTTGAAATCATAGATGGAGGTGTGTGAAGTCACAGTATGGAGGTGTGTGAAATCATAGAATGGAATTTTGTGAATTCACAGAATGCAGCTGTGTGAAGTCAGAATGGAGGAGTGTGAAGTCATAGAATGGAGGTGTGTGAAGTCAGAATGGAGGTGTGTGAACTCATAGAATGGACGTGTGTGAAGTCAAAATGGAGGTGTGTGAAGACAGAGAATGGAGGTGTGTGAAGTCACAGAATGGAGGTGTGAAGTCATAGAATGGAGGTGTGTGAAGTCATAGAATGTAGGTGTGTGAAATCATAGAATGGATGTTTCTGAAGTAAGAATGAAGGTGTGTGAAGTCATAGAATGGAGGTGTGTGAAGTCAAAATGGAGGTGTGTGAACTCATAGAATGGAGGTGTGTGAAGTCACAGAATGGAGGTGTGTGAAGTCAGAATGGAGGTGTGAAGTCATCGAATGGGGGTGGGTGAAGTCATGGAAAGGAGGTGTGGGAAGTCATAGAATGGAGAAGTGTGAAGTCATAGAGTGGAGGTGAGTGAAGTCACATATTCAAAGTCTGTGAAGTCATAGAATGGAGATTTGTGAAGTCAGAATGGAGGTGTATGAACTCATAGAATGGAGGTGTGTGAAGTCACAATGGAGGTGTGTGAAGTCATAGAATTGGGGTGTGTGAAATCAGAGAATGGAGGTGTGTGAAGTCAGAATGCAGGTGTGTGAAGTCATAGAATGGAGGTGTGTGAAGTCATAGAATGGAGGTGCGTGAAGTCATAGATTGGAAGCGTGTGAAGTCGTAGAATGGAGGTGTGTGAAGTCATAGATTGAAGGTGTGGGGAAGTCATAGTATGGAGGTGTGTGAAGTCACAGAATGGAGGTGTGTGAAGTCACAGAATGGAGCTGTGTGAAATCACAATGGAGGTGTGTGAAGTCATAGGATGGAGGTGTGTGAAATCAAAGAATGGAGGTTTGTGAAGTCATAGAATGGATTGTGCATGAAATCAGAGAATGGAGGTGTGTGAAGTCACAGAATGGAGGTGTGTAAAGTCACAGAGTGGAGGTGTGTGAAGTCACAGAATGGAGGTTTGTGAAGTCATAGAATGGAGGTGTGTGAAGTCACAGAATGCAGGTGTGTGAAGTCAGAATAGAGGTGTGCGAAGTCATAGAATGGATGTGGGTGAAGTCAGAATGGAGCTGTGTGAAGTCATAGAATGGAAGTGTGTGAAGTCAGAATGGAGGTGTGTGAACTGAGAATGGAGGTGTGTGAAGTCACAGGATGGAGGGGTGTGAATTCATAGAAGGGAGGTGTGTGAAGTCATAGAATGGAGGTGTGTGAAGTCACATAATGGAGGTGTGTGAAGTCACAGAATGGAGGTGTGTGAAGACACAGATGGAAGTGGGTGAACTCACAATGGAGGTGTGTGAAGTCACAGAATGGAGGTGTGTGAATTCATAGAAGGGAGGTGTGTGAAGTCATAGAATGGAGGAGTGTGAAGTCACAGAATGGAAGTGTGTGAAGTCAAAATAGAGGTGTGTGAAGTCAGAGAATGGAGGTGTGTGAAGTCAATGAATGGACTTGTGTGAAGTCAAAATGGAGGTGTGTGAAATCAAAGAATGGATGTGTTTGAAGTCATAGAATGGAGGTGTATGAAGTCATGGAGTGGAGGTGTGTGAAGTCAAACATTGGAAGTGTGTGAAGTTACAGAATGGAGGTGTGTGAAGTCAGAGAATGGAGGTGTGTGAAGTCAGAGAATGGAGGTGTGTGAAGTCACAATGCAGGTGTGTGAAGTCATAGAATGGACATATGTGAAGTCATAGATTGGAAGTGTGTGAAGTCATAGATTGGAGGTGTGTGAAATCACAGAGGGAGGTGTGTGAAGTCACAGAATGGAGTTCTGTGAAGTCACAGTGGAGGTGCGTGAAGTCATAGAATGGAAGTGTGTGAAGTCAAAGAATGGAGGAGTGTGAAATCATAGAATGTAGGTGTGTGAAGTCACAGCATGGAGGTGTGTGAAGTCAGAATGGAGATGTGTGAAGTCATAGAATGGAGGTGTGTGAAGTCACAATGCAGGTGTGTGAACTCATAGAATGGAGGTGGGTCAAGTCACAATGCAGGTGTGTGAAGTCATAGAATGGAGTTGTGTGAACTCAGAAAGGAGGTGTGTGAAGTCACAGAATAGAGGTGTGTGAAGTCATACAATGGAGGTGTGTGAAGTCACAGAATGGAGGTGTGTGAATTCATAGAATGGAGGTGTGTGAAGTCATAGAATGGAGGTGTGTGAAGTCAGAGAATAGAGGTGTGTGAAGTAAGAGAATGGAGGTGTGTGAAGTCACAGAATGGAAGTGGGTGAACTCACAATGGAGGTGTGTGAAGTCACAGAAGGGAGGTGTGTGAAGTCAGAAGGGAGGTGTGTGAAGTCACAGAATGGAGATGTGTGAACTCAGAATGGAGGTGTGGGAAGTCACAGAATGGAGGTTTGTGAAGTCATAGAATGGAGCTGTGTGAGGTCATAGAATGGATGTTTCTGAAGTAAGAATGAAGGTGTGTGAAGTCATAGAATGGAGGTGTGTGAAGTCATAGAATGTAGGTGTGTGAAGTCACAGAATGGAGGTGTGTGAAGTCAGAATGGAGGTGTGAAGTCATAGAATAGAGGTGGGTGAAGTCATAGAAAGGAGTTGTGGGAAATCATAGAATAGAGGAGTGTGAAGTCATAGAATGGAGGTGAGTGAAGTCACAGATCCGATGTCTGTGAAGTCATAGAATGGAGCTGTGCGATGTCAGAATTGAGGAGTGTGAAGTCCTAGAATGGACGTGTGTGAACTCATAGAATGGAGGTGTGTGAAGTCATATATTGGAGGTGTGTGAAGTCAGAATGGAGGTGTGTGTGTAGTCACAGAATGGAGGTGTGTGAACTCAGAATGGAGGTGTTTGAAATCATAGATGGAGGTGTGTGAAGTCACAGTATGGAGGTGTGTGAAATCATAGAATGGAATTTTGTGAATTCACAGAATGCAGCTGTGTGAAGTCAGAATGGAGGAGTGTGAAGTCATAGAATGGAGGTGTGTGAAGTCAGAATGGAGGTGTGTGAACTCATAGAATGGACGTGTGTGAAGTCAAAATGGAGGTGTGTGAAGACAGAGAATGGAGGTGTGTGAAGTCACAGAATGGAGGTGTGAAGTCATAGAATGGAGGTGTGTGAAGTCATAGAATGTAGGTGTGTGAAATCATAGAATGGATGTTTCTGAAGTAAGAATGAAGGTGTGTGAAGTCATAGAATTGAGGTGTGTGAAGTCAAAATGGAGGTGTGTGAACTCATAGAATGGAGGTGTGTGAAGTCACAGAATGGAGGTGTGTGAAGTCAGAATGGAGGTGTGAAGTCATCGAATGGGGGTGGGTGAAGTCATGGAAAGGAGGTGTGGGAAGTCATAGAATGGAGAAGTGTGAAGTCATAGAGTGGAGGTGAGTGAAGTCACATATTCAAAGTCTGTGAAGTCATAGAATGGAGGTTTGTGAAGTCAGAATGGAGGTGTATGAACTCATAGAATGGAGGTGTGTGAAGTCACAATGGAGGTGTGTGAAGTCATAGAATTGGGGTGTGTGAAATCAGAGAATGGAGGTGTGTGAAGTCAGAATGCAGGTGTGTGAAGTCATAGAATGGAGGTGTGTGAAGTCATAGAATGGAGGTGCGTGAAGTCATAGATTGGAAGCGTGTGAAGTCATAGAATGGAGGTGTGTGAAGTCATAGATTGAAGGTGTGGGGAAGTCATAGTATGGAGGTGTGTGAAGTCACAGAATGGAGGTGTGTGAAGTCACAGAATGGAGCTGTGTGAAATCACAATGGAGGTGTGTGAAGTCATAGGATGGAGGTGTGTGAAATCAAAGAATGGAGGTTTGTGAAGTCATAGAATGGATTGTGCATGAAATCAGAGAATGGAGGTGTGTGAAGTCACAGAATGGAGGTGTGTAAAGTTACAGAGTGGAGGTGTGTGAAGTCACAGAATGGAGGTTTGTGAAGTCATAGAATGGAGGTGTGTGAAGTCACAGAATGCAGGTGTGTGAAGTCAGAATAGAGGTGTGCGAAGTCATAGAATGGATGTGGGTGAAGTCAGAATGGAGCTGTGTGAAGTCATAGAATGGAAGTGTGTGAAGTCAGAATGGAGGTGTGTGAACTCATAGAATGGAGGTGTATGAAGTCACAATGGAGGTGTGTGAAGTCACAGAATGGATGTGTGTGAACTCATAAAGGAGGTGTGTGACTCATAGAATGGAGGTCTGTGAAGTCATAGAATGAAGGTTTGTGAAATCATAGAATGGAGGTGTGTGAAGTCACAGAATTATGTGTGTGAAGACAGAATGGAGGTGTGTGAAGTCAGAATGGAGGTGTGTGAAGTCAGATAATGGAGGTGTGTGAAGTCACAATGCAGGTGTGTGAACTCATAGAATGGAGGTGTGTGAAGTAACAATGTAGGTTTCTGAAGTCATAGAATGGAGGTGTGTGAAGTTATAGAATGGAGGTGTGTGAAGTCATAGAATGGAAGTGTGTGAAGTCATAGAATGGAGGTTTGTGAAGTAAGAATGGAGGTGTGTGAAGTCACCGAATGGAGGTGTGTGAAGTCACAATGGAGGTGTGTGAAGACATAGAATGGAGTTGTGTGAAGTCACAGAATGGATGTTTGTGAAGTAAGAATGAAGGTGTGTGAAGTCATAGAATTGAAGTGTGTGAATCACAGAATGGAGGTGTGTGACGTCATAGAATGGAGCTGTGTGAATTCAGAATGGAGGTGTGTGAAGTCATCGAATGGAGGTGTGTGCAGTCATAGAATGGATGTTTCTGAAGTAGGAATGAAGGTGTGTGAAGTCATAGAATGGAGGTGTGTGAAGTCAAAATGGAAGTGTGTGAACTCAAAGAATGGAGGTGTGTGAACTGATAGAATGGAGGTGTGTGAAGTCATGGAATGGAGGTGTGTGAAGTCCAAGAATGGAGGTGTGTGAAGTCAAACAATGGAGGTGTGTGAAGTCACAGAATGGAGGTGTGTGAAGTCACAGAATGGAGGTGTGTGAAGTCACAGAACGGAGGTGTGTGAAGACAAAATGGTGGTGTGTGAATTCACAAATGGAGGTGTGTGAAGTCAGAAGGCAGCTGAGTGAATCATAGAATGGAGGTGGGTGAAGGCAGAATGGAAGTGTGTAAACTCGTAGAATGGAGGTGTGTGAAGTCAAAATGGAGGTGTGTGAAGTCAGAGAACGGTGGTTTTTGATGTCAAAGAATGGAGGTGTGTGAAGTCATAGACTGGAGGTGTGTGAACTCAGATTGGAGGTGTGTGAAATCACAGAAAGCAGGTGTGTCAACTCAGAAACGAGGTGTGTGAAGTTATAGAATGGAGGTGTGTGAAGTCATAGAATCGAAGTGTGTGAAATCATAGAATGGAGGTGTGTGAAGTCAGAATGGAGATGTGTGAAGTCATAGAATGGAGGTGTGTGAAGTCACAATGCAGGTGTGTGAACTCATAGAATTGCGGTGGGTGAAGTCACAATGCAGGTGTGTGAAGTCATAGAATGGAGGTGTGTGAAGTCATAGAATGGAGGTGGTGAAGTGACAGAATGGAGGTGTGTTAAGTCATAGAATGGAGGTGTGGAAGTCACAGAATGGAGGTGTGTGAAGTCACAGAATGGATGTGTGTGAAGTCATACAATGGAGGTGTGTGAAGTCACAGAATGGAGGGGTGTGAATTCATAGAAGGGATTTGTGTGAAGTCATAGAATGGAGGTGTGTGAAGTCACATAATGGAGGTGTGTGAAGTCACAGAATGGAGGTGTGTGAAGACACAGAATGAAAGTGGGTGAACTCACAATGGAGGTGTGTGAAGTCACAGAATGGAGGTGTGTGAATTCATAGAAGGGAGGTGTGTGAAGTCATAGAATGGAGGTGTGTGAAGTCACACAATGGATGTGTGTGAAGACAAAATGGAGGTGTGTGAAGTCAGAGAATGGAGGTGTGTGAAGTCACAGAATGGAGGTGTGTGAAGTCAAAATGGTGGTGTGTGAAGTCAAAGAATGGATGTGTTTGAAGTCATAGAATGGAGGTGTATGAAGTCACAGAATGGAGGTGTGTGAACTCAGAATGGAGCTGTTTGAAGTCATAGATGGAGGTGTGTGTAGTCACAGTATGGAGGTGTGTGAAATCATAGAATGGAATTTTGTGAATTCACAGAATGGAGCTGTGTGAAGTCAGAATGGAGGAGTGTGAAGTCATAGAATGGAAGTGTGTGAAGTCAGAATGGAGGTGTGTGAACTCATAGAATGGACGTGTGTGAAGTCACAATGGAGGTGTTTGAAGTCACAGAATGGAGGTGTGTGAAGTCATAGAATGGAGGTGTGTGAAGTCATAGAATGGAGGTGTGTGAAGTCATAGAATGAATGTTTCTGAAGTAAGAATGAAGGTGTGTGAAGTAATAGTATGGACGTGTGTGAAGTCACAGAATGGAGGTGTGTGAAGTCAGAATGGAGGTGTGAAATCATAGAATGGGTGTGAGTGAAGTCATAGAAAGGAGGTGTGGGAAGTCAGAGAATGGAGAAGTGTGAAGTCATACAGTGGAAGTGAGTGAAGTCACAGATTCGAAGTCTGTGAAGTCAGAGAATGGAGGTCTGTGAAGTCAGAATGGAGGTGTGTGAACTCATAGAATGGAGGTGTGTGAAGACATAATGGAGGTGTGTGAAGTCATAGTATGGAGGTGTTTGAAATCACAGAATGGAGGTGTGTGAAGTCATAGAATGGAGGTGTGTGAAGTCAGAATGTAGGTGTGTGTAGTCACAGAATGGAGGTGTGTGAAGTCATAGAATGGAGGTGGTGAAGTGACAGAATGGAGGTGTGTGAAGTCATAGAATGGAGGTGTGTGAAGTCACAGAATGGTGGTGTGTGAAGTCATAGAATGGAGGTGTGTGAAGTCATAGAATGGAGGTGTGTGAAGTCACAGAATGGAGGTGTGTGAAGTCAGAATGGAGGTGTGAAGTCATAGAATAGAGGTGGGTGAAGGCATAGAAAGGAGTTGTGGGAAATCATAGAATAGAGGAGTGTGAAGTCATAGAATGGAGGTGAGTGAAGTCACAGATCCGAGGTCTGTGAAGTCATAGAATGGAGCTGTGCGATGTCAGAATTGAGGAGTGTGAAGTCCTAGAATGGACGTGTTTGAACTCATAGAATGGATGTGTGTGATGTCACAATGGAAGTGTGTGAAGTCACAGAATTGAGGTGTGTGAAGTCATATACTGGAGGTGTGTGAAGTCAGAATGGAGGTGTGTGAAGTCACAGAATGGAGGTGTGTGAACTCAGAATGGAGGTGTTTGAAGTCATAGATGGAGGTGTGTGAAGTCACAGTATGGAGGTGTGTGAAATGATAGAATGGAATTTTGTGAATTCACAGAATGGAGCTGTGTGAAGTCAGAATGGAGGAGTGTGAAGTCATAGAATGGAGGTGTGTGAAGTCAGAATGGAGGTGTGTGAACTCATAGAATGGACGTGTGTGAAGTCACAATGGAGGTGTGTGAAAACAGAGAATGGAGGTGTGTGAAGTCATAGAATGGACGTGTGAATTCATAGAATGGAGGTGTGTGAAGTCATAGAATGGAGGTGTGTGAAATCATAGAATGGATGTTTCTGAAGTAAGAATGAAGGTGTGTGAAGTCATAGAATGGAGGTGTGTGAAGTCAAAAAGGAGGTGTGTGAACTCATAGAATGGAGGTGTGTGAAGTCACAGTATGGAGGTGTGGGAAGTCAGAATGGAGGTGTGAAGTCATCGAATGGGGGTGGGTGAAGTCATGGAAAGGAGGTGTGGGAAGTCATAGAATGGAGAAGTGGGAAGTCATAGAGTGGAGGTGAGTGAAGTCACATATTCAAAGTCTGTGAAGTCATAGAATGGTGGTTTGTGAAGTCAGAATGGAGGTGTATGAACTCATAGAATGGAGGTGTGTGAAGTCACAATGGAGGTGTGTGAAGTCATAGAATGGGGGTGTGTGAAATCAGAGAATGGAGGTGTGTGAAGTCAGAATGCAGGTGTGTGAAGTCATAGAATGGAGGTGTGTGAAGTCATAGAATGGAGGTGTGTGAAGTCATAGATTGGAAGGGTGTGAAGTCATAGAATGGAGGTGTGTGAAGTCATAGATTGAAGGTGTGGGTAAATCATAGTATGGAGGTGTGTGAAGTCACAGAATGGAGGTGTGTGAAGTCACAAAATGGAGCTGTGTGAAGTCACAATGGAGGTGTGTGAAGTCATAGGATGGAGGTGTGTGAAATCAAAGAATGGAGGTTTGTGAAGTCATAGAATGGATTGTGCGTGAAATCAGAGAATGGAGGTGTGTGAAGTCACAGAATGGAGGTTTGTGAAGTCATAGAATGGAGGTGTGTGAAGTCACAGAATGCAGGTGTGTGAAGTCAGAATAGAGGTGTGCGAAGTCATAGAATGGAGGTGGGTGAAGTCAGAATGGAGCTGTGTGAAGTCATAGAATGGAAGTGTGTGAAGTCAGAATGGAGGTGTGTGAACTCATAGAATGGAGGTGTATGAAGTCACAATGGAGGTGTGTGAAGCCACAGAATGGATGTGTGTGAACTCATAAAGGAGGTGTGTGACTCATAGAATGGAAGTCTGTGAAGTCATAGAATGAAGGTTTGTGAAATCATAGAATGGAGGTGTGTGAAGTCACAGAATTATGTGTGTGAAGACAGAATGGAGGTGTGTGAAGTCAGAATGGAGGTTTATGAAGTCAGATAATGGAGGTGTGTGAAGTCACTATGCAGGTGTGTGAAGTCATAGAATGGAGGTGTGTGAAGTCAGAATGTAGGTGTGTGTAGTCACAGAATGGAGGTGTGTGAAGTCATAGAATGGAGGTGGTGAAGTGACAGAATGGAGGTGTGTGAAGTCATAGAATGGAGGTGTGTGAAGTCACAGAATGGTGGTGTGTGAAGTCATAGAATGGAGGTGTGTGAAGTCATAGAATGGAGGTGTGTGAAGTCACAGAATGGAGGTGTGTGAAGTCAGAATGGAGGTGTGAAGTCATAGAATAGAGGTGGGTGAAGGCATAGAAAGGAGTTGTGGGAAATCATAGAATAGAGGAGTGTGAAGTCATAGAATGGAGGTGAGTGAAGTCACAGATCCGAGGTCTGTGAAGTCATAGAATGGAGCTGTGCGATGTCAGAATTGAGGAGTGTGAAGTCCTAGAATGGACGTGTTTGAACTCATAGAATGGATGTGTGTGATGTCACAATGGAAGTGTGTGAAGTCACAGAATTGAGGTGTGTGAAGTCATATACTGGAGGTGTGTGAAGTCAGAATGGAGGTGTGTGAAGTCACAGAATGGAGGTGTGTGAACTCAGAATGGAGGTGTTTGAAGTCATAGATGGAGGTGTGTGAAGTCACAGTATGGAGGTGTGTGAAATGATAGAATGGAATTTTGTGAATTCACAGAATGGAGCTGTGTGAAGTCAGAATGGAGGAGTGTGAAGTCATAGAATGGAGGTGTGTGAAGTCAGAATGGAGGTGTGTGAACTCATAGAATGGACGTGTGTGAAGTCACAATGGAGGTGTGTGAAGTCATAGAATGGAGGTGTGTGAAGTCATAGAATGGACGTGTGAATTCATAGAATGGAGGTGTGTGAAGTCATAGAATGGAGGTGTGTGAAATCATAGAATGGATGTTTCTGAAGTAAGAATGAAGGTGTGTGAAGTCATAGAATGGAGGTGTGTGAAGTCAAAAAGGAGGTGTGTGAACTCATAGAATGGAGGTGTGTGAAGTCACAGTATGGAGGTGTGGGAAGTCAGAATGGAGGTGTGAAGTCATCGAATGGGGGTGGGTGAAGTCATGGAAAGGAGGTGTGGGAAGTCATAGAATGGAGAAGTGGGAAGTCATAGAGTGGAGGTGAGTGAAGTCACATATTCAAAGTCTGTGAAGTCATAGAATGGTGGTTTGTGAAGTCAGAATGGAGGTGTATGAACTCATAGAATGGAGGTGTGTGAAGTCACAATGGAGGTGTGTGAAGTCATAGAATGGGGGTGTGTGAAATCAGAGAATGGAGGTGTGTGAAGTCAGAATGCAGGTGTGTGAAGTCATAGAATAGAGGTGTGTGAAGTCATAGAATGGAGGTGTGTGAAGTCATAGATTGGAAGGGTGTGAAGTCATAGAATGGAGGTGTGTGAAGTCATAGATTGAAGGTGTGGGTAAATCATAGTATGGAGGTGTGTGAAGTCACAGAATGGAGGTGTGTGAAGTCACAAAATGGAGCTGTGTGAAGTCACAATGGAGGTGTGTGAAGTCATAGGATGGAGGTGTGTGAAATCAAAGAATGGAGGTTTGTGAAGTCATAGAATGGATTGTGCATGAAATCAGAGAATGGAGGTGTGTGAAGTCACAGAATGGAGGTTTGTGAAGTCATAGAATGGAGGTGTGTGAAGTCAGAGAATGCAGGTGTGTGAAGTCAGAATAGAGGTGTGCGAAGTCATAGAATGGAGGTGGGTGAAGTCAGAATGGAGCTGTGTGAAGTCATAGAATGGAAGTGTGTGAAGTCAGAATGGAGGTGTGTGAACTCATAGAATGGAGGTGTATGAAGTCACAATGGAGGTGTGTGAAGTCACAGAATGGATGTGTGTGAACTCATAAAGGAGGTGTGTGACTCATAGAATGGAAGTCTGTGAAGTCATAGAATGAAGGTTTGTGAAATCATAGAATGGAGGTGTGTGAAGTCACAGAATTATGTGTGTGAAGACAGAATGGAGGTGTGTGAAGTCAGAATGGAGGTTTATGAAGTCAGATAATGGAGGTGTGTGAAGTCACTATGCAGGTGTGTGAACTCATAGAATGGAGGTGTGTGAAGTAACAATGTAGGTTTCTGAAGTCATAGAATGGAGGTGTGTGAAGTTATAGAATGGAGGTGTTGTGAAGTCATAGAATGGAAGTGTGTGAAGTCATAGAATGGAGGTTTGTGAAGTAAGAATGGAGGTGTGTGAAGTCACCGAATGGAGTTGTGTGAGCTCAGAATGGAGGTGTGTGAAGTCAGAGAATGGAGGTGTTTGAAGTCATAGAATGGAGGTGTGTGAAGTCACAGAATGGAGGTATCTGAAGTCAGAATCGAGGTGTGAAGTCATAGAATAGAGGTGGGTGAAGTCATAGAAAGGAGGTGTGGGAAGTCATAGAATGGAGCAGTGTGAAGTCATAGAATGGAGGTGAGTGAAGTCACAGATTCGAGGTCTGTGAAGTCATAGAATGGAGGTGTGTGAAGTCAAAATGGAGGTATGTAAAGTCATAGACTAGAGGTGTGGGAACTCATAGAATGGAGGTGTGTGTCGTCACAATGGAAGTGTGAGAAGTCACAGAATGGAGGTGTGTGAACTCAGAATGGAGGTGTGTGAAGTCATAGATGGAGGTGTGTGAAGTCATAGTATGGAGGTGTGTGAAATCATAGAATGGAGTTTTGAGAATTCACAGAATGGAGGAGTGTGAAGTCAGAATGGCGGAGTGTGAAGTCATAGAATGGAGGTGTGTGAAGTTAGAATGGAGGTGTGTGAACTCATAGAATGGAGGTGTGTGAAGTCACAATGGAGGTGTGTGAAGACATAGAATGGAGGTGTGTGAAGTCACAGAATGGATGTTTGTGAAGTAAGAATGAAGGTGTGTGAAGTCATAGAATTGAAGTGTGTGAATCACAGAATGGAGCTGTGTGACGTCATAGAATGGAGCTGTGTGAATTCAGAATGGAGGTGTGTGAAGTCATCGAATGGAGGTGTGTGCAGTCATAGAATGGATGTTTCTGAAGTAGGAATGAAGGTGTGTGAAGTCATAGAATGGAGGTGTGTGAAGTCAAAATGGAGGTGTGTTAACTCAAAGAATGGAGGTGTGTGAACTCATAGAATGGAGGTGTGTGAAGTCATGGAATGGAGGTGTGTGAAGTCCAAGAATGGAGGTGTGTGAAGTCAAAGAATGGAGGTGTGTGAAGTCAAAGAATGGAGGTGTGTGAAGTCACAGAATGGAGGTGTGTGAAGTCACAGAATGGAGGTGTGTGAAGTCACAGAACGGAGGTGTGTGAAGACAAAATGGTGGTGTGTGAATTCACAAATGGAGGTGTGTGAAGTCAGAAGGCAGCTGAGTGAAGTCATAGAATGGAGGTGGGTGAAGGCAGAATGGAAGTGTGTGAACTCGTAGAATGGAGGTGTGTGAAGTCAAAATGGAGGTGTGTGAAGTCAGAGAACGGTGGTTTTTGATGTCAAAGAATGGAGGTGTGTGAAGTCATAGACTGGAGGTGTGTGAACTCAGATTGGAGGTGTGTGAAATCACAGAAAGCAGGTGTGTCAACTCAGAAACGAGGTGTGTGAAGTTATAGAATGGAGGTGTGTGAAGTCATAGAATCGAAGTGTGTGAAATCATACAATGGAGGTGTGTGAAGTCAGAATGGAGATGTGTGAAGTCATAGAATGGAGGTGTGTGAAGTCACAATGCAGGTGTGTGAACTCATAGAATTGAGGTGGGTGAAGTCACAATGCAGGTGTGTGAAGTCATAGAATGGAGGTGTGTGAAGTCATAGAATGGAGATGGTGAAGTGACAGAATGGAGGTGTGTTAAGTCATAGAATGGAGGTATGGAAGTCACAGAATGGAGGTGTGTGAAGTCACAGAATGGAGGTGTGTGAAGTCATACAATGGAGGTGTGTGAAGTCACAGAATGGAGGGGTGTGAATTCATAGAAGGGATTTCTGTGAAGTCATAGAATGGAGGTGTGTGAAGTCACATAATGGAGGTGTGTGAAGTCAAAGAATGGAGGTGTGTGAATTCATAGAACGGAGGTGTGTGAAGTCATAGAATGGAGGTGTGTGAAGTCACAGAATGGATGTGTGTGAAGTCAAAATGGAGGTGTGTGAAGTCAGAGAATGGAGGTGTGTGAAGTCACATAATGGAGGTGTGTGAAGTCAAAATGGAGGTGTGTGAAGTCAAAGAATGGATGTGTTTGAAGTCATAGAATGGAGGTGTATGAAGTCACAGAATGGAGGTGTGTGAACTCAGAATGGAGCTGTTTGACATCATAGATGGAGGTGTGTGTAGTCACAGTATGGAGGTGTGTGAAATCATAGAATGGAATTTTGTGAATTCACAGAATGGAGCTGTGTGAAGTCAGAATGGAGGAGTGTGAAGTCATAGAATGGAAGTGTGTGAAGTCAGAATGGAGGTGTGTGAACTCATAGAATGGACGTGTGTGAAGTCACAATGGAGGTGTTTGAAGTCACAGAATGGAGGTGTGTGAAGTCATAGAATGGAGGAGTGTGAAGTCATAGAATGGAGGTGTGTGAAGTCATAGAATGAATGTTTCTGAAGTAAGAATGAAGGTGTGTGAAGTAATAGAATGGAGGTGTGTGAAGTCAAAATGGAGGTGTGTGAACTCATAGAATGGAGGTGTGTGAAGTCACAGAATGGAGGTGTGTGAAGTCAGAATGGAGGTGTGAAATCATAGAATGGGTGTGAGTGAAGTCATAGAAAGGAGGTGTGGGAAGTCAGAGAATGGAGAAGTGTGAAGTCATAGAGTGGAGCTGAGTGAAGTCACAGATTCGAAGTCTGTGAAGTCAGAGAATGGAGGTGTGTGAAGTCAGAATGGAGGTGTGTGAACTCATAGAATGGAGGTGTGTGAAGACATAATGGAGGTGTGTGAAGTCATAGTATGGAGGTGTTTGAAATCACAGAATGGAGGTGTGTGAAGTCATAGAATGGAGGTGTGTGAAGTCAGAATGTAGGTGTGTGTAGTCACAGAATGGAGGTGTGTGAAGTCATAGAATGGAGGTGGTGAAGTGACAGAATGGAGGTGTGTGAAGTCATAGAATGGAGGTGTGTGAAGTCACAGAATGGTGGTGTGTGAAGTCATAGAATGGAGGTGTGTGAAGTCATAGAGTGGAGGTGTGTGAAGTCACAGAATGGAGGTGTGTGAAGTCAGAATGGAGGTGTGAAGTCATAGAATAGAGGTGGGTGAAGTCATAGAAAGGAGTTGTGGGAAATCATAGAATAGAGGAGTGCGAAGTCATAGAATGGAGGTGAGTGAAGTCACAGATCCGAGGTCTGTGAAGTCATAGAATGGAGCTGTGCGATGTCAGAATTGAGGAGTGTGAAGTCCTAGAATGGACGTGTGTGAACTCATAGAATGGAGGTGTGTGACGTCACAATGGAAGTGTGTGAAGTCACAGAATGGAGGTGTGTGAAGTCATATATTGGAGGTGTGTGAAGTCAGAATGGAGGTGTGTGAAGTCACAGAATGGAGGTGTGTGAACTCAGAATGGAGGTGTTTGAAGTCATAGATGGAGGTGTGTGAAGTCACAGTATGGAGGTGTGTGAAATCATAGAATGGAATTTTGTGAATTCACAGAATGGAGCTGTGTGAAGTCAGAATGGAGGAGTGTGAAGTCATAGAATGGAAGTGTGTGAAGTCAGAATGGAGGTGTGTGAACTCATAGAATGGACGTGTGTGAAGTCACAATGGAGGTGTTTGAAGTCACAGAATGGAGGTGTGTGAAGTCATAGAATGGAGGTGTGTGAAGTCATAGAATGGAGGTGTGTGAAGTCATAGAATGAATGTTTCTGAAGTAAGAATGAAGGTGTGTGAAGTAATAGAATGGAGGTGTGTGAAGTCAAAATGGAGGTGTGTGAACTCATAGAATGGAGGTGTGTGAAGTCACAGAATGGAGGTGTGTGAAGTCAGAATGGAGGTGTGAAATCATAGAATGGGTGTGAGTGAAGTCATAGAAAGGAGGTGTGGGAAGTCAGAGAATGGAGAACTGTGAAGTCATAGAGTGGAGGTGAGTGAAGTCACAGATTCGAAGTCTGTGAAGTCAGAGAATGGAGGTGTGTGAAGTCAGAATGGAGGTGTGTGAACTCATAGAATGGAGGTGTGTGAAGACATAATGGAGGTGTGTGAAGTCATAGTATGGAGGTGTTTGAAATCACAGAATGGAGGTGTGTGAAGTCATAGAATGGAGGTGTGTGAAGTCAGAATGTAGGTGTGTGTAGTCACAGAATGGAGGTGTGTGAAGTCATAGAATGGAGGTGGTGAAGTGACAGAATGGAGGTGTGTGAAGTCATAGAATGGAGGTGTGTGAAGTCACAGAATGGTGGTGTGTGAAGTCATAGAATGGAGGTGTGTGAAGTCATAGAGTGGAGGTGTGTGAAGTCACAGAATGGAGGTGTGTGAAGTCAGAATGGAGGTGTGAAGTCATAGAATAGAGGTGGGTGAAGTCATAGAAAGGAGTTGTGGGAAATCATAGAATAGAGGAGTGCGAAGTCATAGAATGGAGGTGAGTGAAGTCAGAGATCCGAGGTCTGTGAAGTCATAGAATGGAGCTGTGCGATGTCAGAATTGAGGAGTGTGAAGTCCGAGAATGGACGTGTGTGAACTCATAGAATGGAGGTGTGTGACGACACAATGGAAGTGTGTAAAGTCACAGAATGGAGGTGTGTGAAGTCATATATTGGAGGTGTGTGAAGTCAGAATGGAGGTGTGTGAAGTCACAGAATGGAGGTGTGTGAACTCAGAATGGAGGTGTTTGAAGTCATAGATGGAGGTGTGTGAAGTCACAGTATGGAGGTGTGTGAAATCATAGAATGGAATTTTGTGAATTCACAGAATGTAGCTGTGTGAAGTCAGAATGGAGGAGTGTGAAGTCATAGAATGGAGGTGTGTGAAGTCAGAATGGAGGTGTGTGAACTCATAGAATGGACGTGTGTGAAGTCACAATGGAGGTGTGTGAAGACATAGAATGGAGTTGTGTGAAGTCACAGAATGGATGTTTGTGAAGTAAGAATGAAGGTGTGTGAAGTCATAGAATTGAAGTGTGTGAATCACAGAATGGAGGTGTGTGACGTCATAGAATGGAGCTGTGTGAATTCAGAATGGAGGTGTGTGAAGTCATCGAATGGAGGTGTGTGCAGTCATAGAATGGATGTTTCTGAAGTAGGAATGAAGGTGTGTGAAGTCATAGAATGGAGGTGTGTGAAGTCAAAATGGAGGTGTGTGAACTCAAAGAATGGAGGTGTGTGAACTCATAGAATGGAGGTGTGTGAAGTCATGGAATGGAGGTGTGTGAAGTCCAAGAATGGAGGTGTGTGAAGTCAAACAATGGAGGTGTGTGAAGTCACAGAATGGAGGTGTGTGAAGTCACAGAATGGAGGTGTGTGAAGTCACAGAATGGAGGTGTGTGAAGTCACAGAACGGAGGTGTGTGAAGACAAAATGGTGGTGTGTGAATTCACAAATGGAGGTGTGTGAAGTCAGAAGGCAGCTGAGTGAAGTCATAGAATGGAGGTGGGTGAAGGCAGAATGGAAGTGTGTAAACTCGTAGAATGGAGGTGTGTGAAGTCAAAATGGAGGTGTGTGAAGTCAGAGAACGGTGGTTTTTGATGTCAAAGAATGGAGGTGTGTGAAGTCATAGACTGGAGGTGTGTGAACTCAGATTGGAGGTGTGTGAAATCACAGAAAGCAGGTGTGTCTACTCAGAAACGAGGTGTGTGAAGTTATAGAATGGAGGTGTGTGAAGTCATAGAATCGAAGTGTGTGAAATCATACAATGGAGGTGTGTGAAGTCAGAATGGAGATGTGTGAAGTCATAGAATGGAGGTGTGTGAAGTCACAATGCAGGTGTGTGAACTCATAGAATTGAGGTGGGTGAAGTCACAATGCAGGTGTGTGAAGTCATAGAATGGAGGTGTGTGAAGTCATAGAATGGAGATGGTGAAGTGACAGAATGGAGGTGTGTTAAGTCACAGAATGGAGCTATGGAAGTCACAGAATGGAGGTGTGTGAAGTCACAGAATGGAGGTGTGTGAAGTCATACAATGGAGGTGTGTGAAGTCACAGAATGGAGGGGTGTGAATTCATAGAAGGGATTTCTGTGAAGTCATAGAATGGAGGTGTGTGAAGTCACATAATGGAGGTGTGTGAAGTCAAAGAATGGAGGTGTGTGAATTCATAGAAGGGAGGTGTGTGAAGTCATAGAATGGAGGTGTGTGAAGTCACAGAATGGATGTGTGTGAAGTCAAAATGGAGGTGTGTGAAGTCAGAGAATGGAGGTGTGTGAAGTCACATAATGGAGGTGTGTGAAGTCAAAATGGAGGTGTGTGAAGTCAAAGAATGGATGTGTTTGAAGTCATAGAATGGAGGTGTATGAAGTCACAGAATGGAGGTGTGTGAACTCAGAATGGAGCTGTTTGAAGTCATAGATGGAGGTGTGTGAAATCATAGAATGGAATTTTGTGAATTCACAGAATGGAGCTGTGTGAAGTCAGAATGGAGGAGTGTGAAGTCATAGAATGGAAGTGTGTGAAGTAAGAATGGAGGTGTGTGAACTCATAGAATGGACGTGTGTGAAGTCACAATGGAGGTGTTTGAAGTCACAGAATGGAGGTGTGTGAAGTCATAGAATGGAGGTGTGTGAAGTCATAGAATGAATGTTTCTGAAGTAAGAATGAAGGTGTGTGAAGTAATAGAATGGAGGTGTGTGAAGTCAAAATGGAGGTGTGTGAACTCATAGAATGGAGGTGTGTGAAGTCACAGAATGGAGGTGTGTGAAGTCAGAATGGAGGTGTGTGAAGTCATAGTATGGAGGTGTTTGAAATCACAGAATGGAGGTGTGTGAAGTCATAGAATGGAGGTGTGTGAAGTCAGAATGTAGGTGTGTGTAGTCACAGAATGGAGGTGTGTGAAGTCATAGAATGGAGGTGGTGAAGTGACAGAATGGAGGTGTGTGAAGTCATAGAATGGAGGTGTGTGAAGTCACAGAATGGTGGTGTGTGAAGTCATAGAATGGAGGTGTGTGAAGTCATAGAGTGGAGGTGTGTGAAGTCACAGAATGAAGGTGTGTGAAGTCAGAATGGAGGTGTGAAGTCATTGAATAGAGGTGGGTGAAGTCATAGAAAGGAGTTGTGGGAAATCATAGAATAGAGGAGTGCGAAGTCATAGAATGGAGGTGAGTGAAGTCAGAGATCCGAGGTCTGTGAAGTCATAGAATGGAGCTGTGCGATGTCAGAATTGAGGAGTGTGAAGTCCTAGAATGGACGTGTGTGAACTCATAGAATGGAGGTGTGTGATGTCACAATGGAAGTGTGTGAAGTCACAGAATGGAGGTGTGTGAAGTCATATATTGGAGGTGTGTGAAGTCAGAATGGAGGTGTGTGAAGTCACAGAATGGAGGTGTGTGAACTCAGAATGGAGGTGTTTGAAGTCATAGATGGAGGTGTGTGAAGTCACAGTATGGAGGTGTGTGAAATCATAGAATGGAATTTTGTGAATTCACAGAATGGAGCTGTGTGAAGTCAGAATGGAGGAGTGTGAAGTCATAGAATGGAGGTGTGTGAAGTCAGAATGGAGGTGTGTGAACTCATAGAATTGACGTGTGTGAAGTCACAATGGAGGTGTGTGAAGACAGAGAATGGAGGTGTGTGAAGTCACAGAATGGAGGTGTGAAGTCATAGAATGGAGGTGTGTGAAGTCATAGAATGGAGGTGTGTGAAATCATAGAATGGATGTTTCTGAAGTAAGAATGAAGGTGTGTGAAATCATAGAATGGAGGTGTGTGAAGTCAAAAAGGAGGTGTGTAAACTCATAGAATGGAGGTGTGTGAAGTCACAGTATGGAGGTGTGTGAAGTCAGAATGGAGGTGTGAAGTCATAGAATGGGGGTGGGTGAAGTCATGGAAAGGAGGTGTGGGAAGTCATAGAATGGAGAAGTGTGAAGTCATAGAGTGGAGGTGAGTGAAGTCACATATTCAAAGTCTGTGAAGTCATAGAATGGAGGTTTGTGAAGTCAGAATGGAGGTGTATGAACTCATAGAATGGAGGTGTGTGAAGTCACAATGGAGGTGTGTGAAGTCATAGAATGGGGGTGTGTGAAATCAGAGAATGGAGGTGTGTGAAGTCAGAATGCAGGTGTGTGAAGTCATAGAATGGCGGTGTGTGAAGTCATAGAATGGAGGTGTGTGAAGTCATAGATTGGAAGCGTGTGAAGTCATAGAATGGAGGTGTGTGAAGTCATAGATTGAAGGTGTGGGGAAATCATAGTATGGAGGTGTGTGAAGTCACAGAATGGAGGTGTGTGAAGTCACAGAATGGAGCTGTGTGAAGTCACAATGGAGGTGTGTGAAGTCATAGGATGGAGGTGTGTGAAATCAAAGAATGGAGGTTTGTGAAGTCATAGAATGGATTGTGCGTGAAATCAGAGAATGGAGGTGTGTGAAGTCACAGAATGGAGGTGTGTAAAGTCACAGAGTGGAGGTGTGTGAAGTCACAGAATGGAGGTTTGTGAAGTCATGGAATGGAGGTGTGTGAAGTCACAGAATGCAGGTGTGTGAAGTCAGAATAGAGGTGTGCGAAGTCATAGAATGGAGGTGTGTGAATTTAGAATGGAGGTGTGTGAACTCATAGAATGGAGGTGTGTGAAGTCACAATGGAGGTGTGTGAAGACATAGAATGGAGGTGTGTGAAGTCACAGAATGGATGTTTGTGAAGTAAGAATGAAGGTGTGTGAAGTCATAGAATGGAAGTGTGAATCACAGAATGGAGGTGTGTGAAGTCATAGAATGGAGCTGTGTGAATTCAGAATGGAGGTGTGTGAAGTCACGAATGGAGGTGTGTGCAATCATAGAATGGATGTTTCTGAAGTAGGAATGAAGGTGTGTGAAGTCATAGAATGGAGGTGTGTGAAGTCAAAATGGAGGTGTGTGAAGTCAGAGAACGGTGGTTTTTGATGTCAAAAAATGGAGTTGTGTGAAGTCATAGACTGGAGGTGTGTGAACTCAGATTGGAGGTGTGTGAAATCACAGAAAGCAGGTGTGTCAACTCAGAAACGAGGTGTGTGAAGTTATAGAATGGAGGTGTGTGAAGTCATAGAATCGAACTGTGTGAAATCATAGAATGAAGGTGTGTGAAGTCAGAATGGAGATGTGTGAAGTCATAGAATGGAGGTGTGTGAAGTCACAATGCAGGTGTGTGAACTCATAGAATTGAGGTGGGTGAAGTCACAATGCAGGTGTGTGAAGTCATAGAATGGAGGTGTGTGAAGTCATAGAATGCAGGTGGTGAAGTGACAGAATGGAGGTCTGTTTAGTCATAGAATGGATGTGTGGAAGTCACAGAATGGAGGTGTGTGAAGTCACAGAACGGAGGTGTGTGAAGTCATACAATGGAGGTGTGTGAAGTCACAGAATGGAGGGGTGTGAATTCATAGAAGGGATTTGTGTGAAGTCATAGAATTGAGGTGTGTGAAGTCACATAATGGAGGTGTGTGAAGTCACAGAATGGAGGTGTGTGAAGACACAGAATGAAAGTGGGTGAACTCACAATGGAGGTG
Source organism: Megascapheus bottae (assembly GCA_024803745.1). Taxonomy (NCBI): domain Eukaryota; kingdom Metazoa; phylum Chordata; class Mammalia; order Rodentia; family Geomyidae; genus Megascapheus; species Megascapheus bottae. The sequence continues at coordinate 178,241 of JANJXV010001020.1, read as the reverse complement.
TGTGAAGTCACAGAATGGAGGTGTGTGAATTCATAGAAGGGAGGTGTGTGAAGTCATAGAATGGAGGTGTGTGAAGTCACAGAATGGATGTGTGTGAAGTCAAAATGGAGGTGTGTGAAGTCAGAGAATGGAGGTGTGTGAAGTCACAGAATGGAGGTGTGTGAAGTCAAAATGGAGGTGTGTGAAGTCAAAGAATGGATGTGTTTGAAGTCATAGAATGGAGGTGTATGAAGTCACAGAATGGAGGTGTGTGAACTCAGAATGGAGCTGTTTGACATCATAGATGGAGGTGTGTGTAGTCACAGTATGGAGGTGTGTGAAATCATAGAATGGAATTTTGTGAATTCACAGAATGGAGCTGTGTGAAGTCAGAATGGAGGAGTGTGAAGTCATAGAATGGAAGTGTGTGAAGTCAGCATGGAGGTGTGTGAACTCATAGAATGGACGTGTGTGAAGTCACAATGGAGGTGTTTGAAGTCACAGAATGGAGGTGTGTGAAGTCATAGAATGGAGGTGTGTGAAGTCATAGAATGGAGGTGTGTGAAGTCATAGAATGAATGTTTCTGAAGTAAGAATGAAGGTGTGTGAAGTAATAGAATGGAGGTGTGTGAAGTCAAAATGGAGTGTGTGAACTCATAGAATGTAGGTGTGTGAAGTCACAGAATGGAGGTGTGTGAAGTCAGAATGGAGGTGTGAAATCATAGAATGGGTGTGAGTGAAGTCATAGAAAGGAGGTGTGGGAAGTCAGAGAATGGAGAACTGTGAAGTCATAGAGTGGAGGTGAGTGAAGTCACAGATTCGAAGTCTGTGAAGTCAGAGAATGGAGGTGTGTGAAGTCAGAATGGAGGTGTGTGAACTCACAGAATGGAGGTGTGTGAAGACATAATGGAGGTGTGTGAAGTCATAGTATGGAGGTGTTAGAAATCACAGAATGGAGGTGTGTGAAGTCATAGAATGGAGGTGTGTGAAGTCAGAATGTAGGTGTGTGTAGTCACAGAATGGAGGTGTGTGAAGTCATAGAATGGAGGTGGTGAAGTGACAGAATGGAGGTGTGTGAAGTCATAGAATGGAGGTGTGTGAAGTCACAGAATGGTGGTGTGTGAAGTCATAGAATGGAGGTGTGTGAAGTCATAGAATGCAGGTGTGTGAAGTCACAGAATGGAGGTGTGTGAAGTCAGAATGGAGGTGTGAAGTCATAGAATAGAGGTGGGTGAAGTCATAGAAAGGAGTTGTGGGAAATCATAGAATAGAGGAGTGTGAAGTCATAGAATGGAGGTGAGTGAAGTCACAGATCGGAGGTTGTGAAGTCATAGAATGGAGCTGTGCGATGTCAGAATTGAGGAGTGTGAAGTCCTAGAATGGACGTGTGTGAACTCATAGAATGGAGGTGTGTGACGTCACAATGGAAGTGTGTGAAGTCACAGAATGGAGGTGTGTGAAGTCATATATTGGAGGTGTGTGAAGTCAGAATGGAGGTGTGTGAAGTCACAGAATGGAGGTGTGTGAACTCAGAATGCAGGTGTTTGAAGTCATAGATGGAGGTGTGTGAAGTCACAGTATGGAGGTGTGTGAAATGATAGAATGGAATTTTGTGAATTCACAGAATGGAGCTGTGTGAAGTCAGAATGGAGGAGTGTGAAGTCATAGAATGGAGGTGTGTGAAGTCAGAATGGAGGTGTGTGAACTCATAGAATGGACGTGTGTGAAGTCACAATGGAGGTGTGTGAAGACAGAGAATGGAGGTGTGTGAAGTCACAGAATGGAGGTGTGAAGTCATAGAATGGAGGTGTTTGAAGTCATAGAAAGGAGGTGTGTGAAATCATAGAATGGATGTTTCTGAAGTAAGAATGAAGGTGTGTGAAGTCATAGAATGGAGGTGTGTGAAGTCAAAAAGGAGGTGTGTTAACTCATAGAATGGAGGTGTGTGAAGTCACAGTATGGAGGTGTGTGAAGTCAGAATGGAGGTGTGAAGTCATATTATGGGGGTGGGTGAAGTCATGGAAAGGAGGTGTGGGAAGTCATAGAATGGAGAAGTGTGAAGTCATAGAGTGGAGGTGAGTGAAGTCACATATTCAAAGTCTGTGAAGTCATAGAATGGAGGTTTGTGAAGTCAGAATGGAGGTGTATGAACTCATAGAATGGAGGTGTGTGAAGTCACAATGGAGGTGTGTGAAGTCATAGAATGGGGGTGTGTGAAATCAGAGAATGGAGGTGTGTGAAGTCAGAATGCAGGTGTGTGAAGTCATAGAATGGAGGTGTGTGAAGTCATAGAATGGAGGTGTGTGAAGTCATAAATTGGAAGCGTGTGAAGTCATAGAATGGAGGTGTGTGAAGTCATAGATTGAAGGTGTGGGGAAATCATAATATGGAGGTGTGTGAAGTCACAGAATGGAGGTGTGTGAAGTCACAGAATGGAGCTCTGTGAAGTCACAATGGAGGTGTGTGAAGTCATAGGATGGAGGTGTGTGAAATCAAAGAATGGAGGTTTGTGAAGTCATAGAATGGATTGTGCGTGAAATCAGAGAATGGAGGTGTGTGAAGTCACAGAATGGACGTGTGTAAAGTCACAGAGTGGAGGTGTGTGAAGTCACAGAATGGAGGTTTGTGAAGTCATAGAATGGAGGTGTGTGAAGTCATAGAATGCAGGTGTGTGAAGTCAGAATAGAGGTGTGCGAAGTCATAGAATGGAGGTGTGTGAAGTCAGAATGGAGCTGTGTGAAGTCATAGAATGGAAGTGTGTGAAGTCAGAATGGAGGTGTGTGAACTCATAGAATGGAGGTGTATGAAGTCACAATGGAGATGTGTGAAGTCACAGAATGGATGTGTGTGAACTCATAAAGGAGGTGTGTGACTCATAGAATGGAGGTCTGTGAAGTCATAGAATGAAGGTTTGTGAAATCATAGAATGGAGGTGTGTGAAGTCACAGAATTGATGTGTGTGAAGACAGAATGGAGGTGTGTGAAGTCAGAATGGAGGTTTGTGAAGTCAGATAATGGAGGTGTGTGAAGTCACAATGCAGGTGTGTGAACTCATAGAATGGAGGTGTGTGAAGTAACAATGTAGGTTTCTGAAGTCATAGAATGGAGGTGTGTGAAGTCATAGAATGGAAGTGTGTGAAGTCATAGAATGGAGGTTTGTGAAGTAAGTATGGAGGTGTGTGAAGTCACCAATTGGAGTTGTGTGAGCTCAGAATGGAGGTGTGTGAAGTCAGAGAATGGAGGTGTTTGAAGTCATAGAATGGAGGTGTGTGAAGTCACAGAATGGAGGTATCTGAAGTCAGAATCGAGGTGTGAAGTCATAGAATAGAGGTGGGTGAAGTCATAGAAAGGAGGTGTGGGAAGTCATAGAATGGAGCAGTGTGAAGTCATAGAATGGAGGTGAGTGAACTCACAGATTCGAGGTCTGTGAAGTCATAGAATGGAGGTGTGTGAAGTCAGAATGGAGGTATGTAAAGTCATAGAGTAGAGGTGTGTGAACTCATAGAATGGAGGTGTGTGTCGTCACAATGGAAGTGTGTAAAGTCACAGAATGAAGGTGTGTCAAGTCATACATTGGTGTGTGAAGTCAGAATGGAGGTGTGTGAAGTCACAGAATTGAGGTGTGTGAACTCAGAATGGAGGTGTGTGAAGTCATAGATGGAGGTGTGTGAAGTCATAGTATGGAGGTGTGTGAAATCATAGAATGGAGTTTTGAGAATTCACAGAATGGAGGAGTGTGAAGTCAGAATGGCGGAGTGTGAAGTCATAGAATAGAGGTGTGTGAAGTTAGAATGGAGGTGTGTGAACTCATAGAATGGAGGTGTGTGAAGTCACAATGGAGGTGTGTGAAGACATAGAATGGAGGTGTATGAAGTCACAGAATGGATGTTTGTGAAGTAAGAATGAAGGTGTGTGAAGTCAAAGAATGGAAGTGTGTGAATCACAGAATGGAGGTGTGTGACGTCATAGAGTGGAGCTGTGTGAATTCAGAATGGAGGTGTGTGAAGTCACGAATGGAGGTGTGTGCAGTCATAGAATGGATGTTTCTGAAGTAGGAATGAAGGTGTGTGAAGTCATAGAATGGAGGTGTGTGAAGTCAAAATGGAGGTGTGTGAACTCAAAGAATGTAGGTGTGTGAACTCATAGAATGGAGGTGTGTGAAGTCATGGAATGGAGGTGTGTGAAGTCCAAGAATGGAGGTGTGTGAAGTCAAACAATGGAGGTGTGTGAAGTCACAGAATGGAGGTGTGTGAAGTCACAGAATGGAGGTGTGTGAAGTTACAGAATGCAGGTGTGTGAAGTCACAGAATGGAAGTGTGTGAAGTCAAAATGGTGGTGTGTGAATTCACAAATGGAGGTGTGTGAAGTCAGAAGGCAGCTGAGTGAAGTCATAGAATGGAGGTGGGTGAAGGCAGAATGGAAGTGTGTGAACTCATAGAATGGAGGTGTGTGAAGTCAAAATGGAGGTGTGTGAAGTCAGAGAACGGTGGTTTTTGATGTCAAAGAATGGAGGTGTGTGAAGTCATAGACTGGAGGTGTGTGAACTCAGATTGGAGGTGTGTGAAATCACAGAATGGAGGTGTGTGAAGTCAGAATGGAGGTGTGTGAAGTCATAGAATGGTGGTGGTGAAGTGACAGAATGGAGGTGTGTTAAGTCATAGAATGGAGGTGTGGAAGTCACAGAATGGAGGTGTGTGAAGTCACAGAATGGAGGTGTGTGAAGTCATACAATGGAGGTGTGTGAAGTCACAGAATGGAGGGGTGTGAATTCATAGAAGGGATTTGTGTGAAGTCATAGAATGGAGGTGTGTGAAGTCACATAATGGAGGTGTGTGAAGTCACAGAGTGGAGGTGTGTGAAGACACAGAATGAAAGTGGGTGAACTCACAATGGAGGTGTGTGAAGTCACAGAATGGAGGTGTGTGAATTCATAGAAGGGAGGTGTGTGAAGTCATAGAATGGAGGTGTGTGAAGTCACAGAATGGAGGTATGTGAAGTCATAGAATGGAGGTCTGTGAAGTCAGAATGTAGGTGGGTGAAGTCAAAGAATGGAGGTGTGTGAAGTCACAGAATGGAGGTGTGTGAAGTCAAAATGGAGGTGTGTGAAGTCAAAGAATGGATGTGTTTGAAGTCATAGAATGGAGGTGTATGAAGTCACAGAATGGAGGTGTGTGAACTCAGAATGGAGCTGTTTGAAGTCATAGATGGAGGTGTGTGTAGTCACAGTATGGAGGTGTGTGAAATCATAGAATGGAATTTTGTGAATTCACAGAATGGAGCTGTGTGAAGTCAGAATGGAGGAGTGTGAAGTCATAGAATGGAAGTGTATGAAGTCAGAATGTAGGTGTGTGAACTCATAGAATGGAGGTGTGTAAGTCACAATGGAGGAGTTTGAAGTCACAGAATGGAGGTGTGTGAAGTCATAGAATGGAGGTGTGTGAAGTCATAGAATGGAGGTGTGTGAAGTCATAGAATGAATGTTTCTGAAGTAAGAATGAAGGTGTGTGAAGTAATAGAATGGAGGTGTGTGAAGTCAAAATGGAGGTGTGTGAACTCATAGAATGGAGGTGTGTGAAGTCACAGAATGGAGGTGTGTGAAGTCAGAATGGAGGTGTGAAATCATAGAATGGGTGTGAGTGAAGTCATAGAAAGGAGGTGTGGGAAGTCAGAAAATGGAGAAGTGTGAAGTCATAGAGTGGAGGTGAGTGAAATCACAGATTCGAAGGCTGTGAAGTCAGAGAATGGAGGTGTGTGAACTCAGAATGGAGGTGTGTGAACTCATAGAATGGAGGTGTGTGAAGACATAATGGAGGTGTGTGAAGTCATAGAATGGAGGTGTTTGAAGTCACAGAATGGAGGTATGTGAAGTCATAGAATGGAGGTGTGTGAAGTCAGAGTGTAGGTGTGTGAAGTGACAGAATGGAGGTGTGTGAAGTCATAGAATGGAGGTGGTGAAGTGACAGAATGGAGGTGTGTGAAGTCATAGAGTGGAGGTGTGTGAAGTCACAGAATGGTGGTGTGTGAAGTCATAGAATGGAGGGGTGTGAAGTCATAGAATGGAGGTGTGTTAAGTCATAGAATGGAGGTGTGGAAGTCACAGAATGGAGGTGTGTGAAGTCACAGAATGGAGGTGTGTGAAGTCATACAATGGAGGTGTGTGAAGTCACAGAATGGAGGGGTGTGAATTCAGAGAAGGGATTTGTGTAAAGTCATAGAATGGAGGTGTGTGAAGTCACATAATGGAGGTGTGTGAAGTCACAGAATGTAGGTGTGTGAAGACACAGAATGGAAGTGGGTGAACTCACAATGGAGGTGTGTGAAGTCAGAGAATGGAGGTGTGTGAAGTCAAAATGTAGGTGTGTGAAGTCAAAGAATGGATGTGTTTGAAGTCATAGAATGGAGGTGTATGAAGTCATGGAATGGAGGTGTGTGAAGTCAAACATTGGAAGTGTGTGAATTTACAGAATGGAGGTGTGTGAAGTCATAGAATGGAGGTGTGTCAAGTCAGAGAATGGAGGTGTGTGAAGTCAGAAAGCAGGTGTGTGAAGTCATAAAATGGAGGTGTGTGAAGTCATAGATTGGAAGTGTGTGAAGTCATAGATTGGAGGTGTGTGAAGTCACAGAGGGAGGTGTGTGATGTCACAGAATGGAGATGTGTGAACTCAGAATGGAGGTGTCGGAAGTCACAGAATGGAGGTTTGTGAAGTCATAGAATGGAGGTGTGTGAGGTCATAGAATGGATGTTTCTGAAGTAAGAATGAAGGTGTGTGAAGTCGTAGAATGGAGGTGTGTGCAGTCATAGAATGGAGGTGTGTGAAGTCACAGAATGGAGGTGTGTGAAGTCAGCATGGAGGTGTGAAGTCATAGAATAGAGGTGGGTGAAGTCATAGAATGGAGTTGTGGGAAGTCATAGAATAGAGGAGTGTGAAGTCATAGAATGGAGGTGAGTGAAGTCACAGATCCGAGGTCTGTGAAGTCATAGAATGGAGCTGTGCGATGTCAGAATTGAGGACTGTGAAGTCCTAGAATGGATGTGTGTGAACTCATAGAATGGAGGTGTGTAACGTCACAATGGAAGTGTGTGAAGTCACAGAATGGAGGTGTGTGAACTCATATATTGGAGATGTGTGAAGTCAGAATGGAGTTGTGTGAAGTCACAGAATGGAGGTGTGTGAACTCAGAATGGAGGTGTTTGAAGTCATAGATGGAGGTGTGTGAAGTCACACTATGGAGGTGTGTGAAATCATAGAATGGAATTTTGTGAATTCACAGAATGGAGCTGTGTGAAGTCAGAATGGAGGAGTGTGAAGTCATAGAATGGAGGTGTGTGAAGTCAGAATCGAGGTGTGTGAACTCATAAAGGAGGTGTGTGAAGTCATAGAATGGAGGTCTGTGAAGTGATAGAATGGAGGTTTGTGAAATCATAGAATGGAGGTGTGTGAAGTCACAGAATTGATGTGTGTGAAGACAGAATGGAGGTGTGTGAAGTCAGAATGGAGGTTTGTGAAGTCAGATAATGGAGGTGTGTGAAGTCACAATGCAGGTGTGTTAACTCATAGAATGGAGGTGTGTGAAGTAACACTGGAGTTTTTTGAAGTCATAGAATGGAGGTGTGTGAAGTCATAGAATGGAGTTTTGTGAAGTCATAGAATGGAAGTGTGTGAAGTCATAGAATGGAGGTTTGTGAAGTAAGAATGGAGGTGTGTGAAGTCACCGGATGGAGTTGTGTGAGCTCAGAATGGAGGTGTGTGAAGTCAGAGAATGGAGGTGTTTGAAGTCATAGAATGGAGGTGTGTGAAGTCACAGAATGGAGGTATCTGAAGTCAGAATCGAGGTGTGAAGTCATAGAATAGAGGTGGGTGAAGTCATAGAAAGGAGGTGTGGGAAGTCATAGAATGGAACAGTGTGAAGTCATAGAATGGAGGTGAGTGAAGTCACAGATTCGAGGTCTGTGAATTCATAGCATGGAGGTGTGTGAAGTCAGAATGGAGGTGTGTGAAGTCACAGAATTGAGGTGTGTGAACTCAGAATGGAGGTGTGTGAACTCATAGATGGAGGTGTGTGAAGTCATAGTATGGAGGTGTGTGAAATCATAGAATGGAGTTTTGTGAATTCACAGAATGGAGGAGTGTGATGTCAGAAGGGCGGAGTGTGAAGTCATAGAATGGAGGTGTGTGAAGTTAGAATGGAGGTGTGTGAACTCATAGAATGGAGGTGTGTGAATTCAAAATGGAGGTGTGTGAAGACATAGAATGGAGGTGTGTGAAGTCACAGAATGGAGGTGTGTGAAGTCATAGAATGGAGGTGTGTGAAGTCATAGAATGGATGTTTGTGAAGTAAGAATGAAGGTGTGTGAAGTCATAGAATGGAAGTGTGTGAAGTCACAGAATGGAGGTGTGTGAAGTCATAGAATGGAGCTGTGTGAATTCAGAATGGAGGTGTGTGAAGTCATCGAATGGAGGTGTGTGCAGTCATAGAATGGATGTTTCTGAAGTAGGAATGAAGGTGTGGGAAGTCATTGAATGGAGGTGTGTGAAGTCAAAATGGAGGTGTGTGAACTCAAAGAATGGAGGTGTGTGAACTCATAGAATGGAGGTGTGTGAAGTCATGGAATGGAGGTGTGTGAAGTCCAAGAATGGAGGTGTGTGAAGTCAAACAATGGAGGTGTGTGAAGTCACAGAATGGAGGTGTGTGAAGTCACAGAATAGAGGTGTGTGAAGTCACAGAATGCAGGTGTGTGAAGTCAAAATGGTGGTGTGTGAATTCACAAATGGAGGTGTGTGAAGTCAGAAGGCAGCAGAGTGAAATGATAGAATGGAGGTGGGTGAAGGCAGAATGGAAGTTTGTGAACTCGTAGAATGGAGGTGTGTGAAGTCAAAATGGAGGTGTGTGAAGTCATAGAATGGTGGTTTTTGATGTCAAAGAAGGGAGGTGTGTGAAGGCATAGACTGGAGGTGTGTGAACTCAGATTGGAGGTGTGTGAAATCACAGAAAGCAGGTGTGTCAACTCAGAAACGAGGTGTGTGAAGTCATAGAATGGAGGTGTGTGAAGTCATAGAATCGAAGTGTGTGAAATCATAGAATGGAGGTGTGTGAAGTCAGAATGGAGATGTGTGAAGTCATAGAATGGAGGTGTGTGAAGTCACAATGCAGGTGTGTGAACTCAAAGAATTGAGGTGGGTGAAGTCACAATGCAGGTGTGTGAAGTCATAGAATGGAGGTGTGTGAAGTCATAGAATGGAGGTGGTGAAGTGACAGAATGGAGGTGTGTGAAGTCATAGAATGGAGGTGTGTGAAGTCACAGAGTGGTGGTGTGTGAAGTCATAGAATGGAGGGGTGTGAAGTCATAGAATGGAGGTGTGGAAGTCACAGAATGGAGGTGTGTGAAGTCACAGAATGGAGGTGTGTGAACTGAGAATGGAGGTGTGTGAAGTCACAGGATGGAGGGGTGTGAATTCATAGAAGGGAAGTGTGTGAAGTCATAGAATGGAGGTGTGTGAAGTCACAGAATGGAGGGGTGTGAATTCATAGAAGTGAGGTGTGTGAAGTCATAGAATGGAGGGGTGTGAATTCATAGAATGGAGGTGTGTTAAGTCATACAATGGAGGTGTGGAAGTCACAGAATGGAGGTGTGTGAAGTCACAGAATGGAGGTGTGTGAACTGAGAATGGAGGTGTGTGAAGTCACAGGATGGAGGGGTGTGAATTCATAGAAGGTAGGTGTGTGAAGTCATACAATGGAGGTGTGTGAGGTCACAGAATGGAGGTGTGTGAAGTCACAGAATGGAGGTGTGTGAACTGAGAATGGAGGTGTGTGAAGTCACAGAATGGAGGTGTGTGAAGTCATACAATGGAGGTGTGTGAGGTCACAGAATGGAGGGGTGTGAATTCATAGAAGGGAGGTGTGTGAAGTCATAGAATGGAGGTGTGTGAAGTCACATAATGGAGGTGTGTGAAGTCACAGAATGGAGGTGTGTGAAGTCACAGAATGGAAGTGTGTGAATTCATAGAAGGGAGGTGTTTGAAGTCATAGAATGGAGGAGTGTGAATTCACAGAATGGAAGTGTGTGAAGTCAAAATGGAGGTGTGTGAAGTCAGAGAATGGAGGTGTGTGAAGTCAATGAATGGACTTGTGTGAAGTCAAAATTGTGGTGTGTGAAGTCAAAGAATGGATGTGTGTGAAGTCACAGAATGGAGGTGTGTAAAGTCAAAATGGAGGTGTGTGAAATCAAAGAATGGATGTGTTTGAAGTCATAGAATGGAGGTGTATGAAGTCATGGAGTGGAGGTGTGTGAAGTCAAACATTGGAAGTGTTTGAAGTTACAGAATGGAGGTGTGTGAAGTCATAGAATGGAGGTGTGTGAAGTCAGAGAATGGAGGTGTGTGAAGTCACAATGCAGGTGTGTGAAGTCATAGAATGGAGGTGTTTGAAGTCATAGATTGGAAGTGTGTGAAGTCATAGATTGGAGGTGTGTGAAATCACAGAGGGAGGTGTGTGAAGTCACAGAATGGAGTTCTGTGAAGTCACAGTGGAGGTGTGTGAAGTCATAGAATGGAGGAGTGTGAAATCATAGAATGTAGGTGTGTGAAGTCACAGCATGGAGGTGTGTGAAGTCAGAATGGAGATGTGTGAAGTCATAGAATGGAGGTGTGTGAAGTCACAATGCAGGTGTGTGAACTCATAGAATGGAGGTGGGTGAAGTCACAATGCAGGTGTGTGAAGTCATAAAATGGAGTTGTGTGAACTCAGAAAGGAGGTGTGTGAAGTCACAGAATAGAGGTGTGTGAAGTCATACAATATAGGTGTGTGAAGTCACAGAATGGAGGTGTGTGAATTCATAGAATGGAGGTGTGTGAAGTCATAGATTGGAGGTGTGTGAAGTCAGAGAATGGAGGTGTGTGAAGTAAGAGAATGGAGGTGTGTGAAGTCACAGAATGGAAGTGGGTGAACTCACAATGCAGGTGTGTGAAGTCACAGAAGGGAGGTGTGTGAAGTCAGAAGGGAGGTGTGTGAAGTCACAGAATGGAGATGTGTGAACTCAGAATGGAGGTGTGGGAAGTCACAGAATGGAGGTTTGTGAAGTCATAGAATGGAGGTGTGTGAAGTCATAGAATGGAGGTGTGTGATGTCACAGAATGGAGGTGTGTGAAGTCAGAATGGAGGTGTGAAGTCATAGAATAGAGGTGGGTGAAGTCATAGAAAGGAGTTGTGGGAAATCATAGAATAGAGGAGTGTGAAGTCATAGAATGGAGGTGAGTGAAGTCACAGATCCGAGGTCTGTGAAGTCATAGAATGGAGCTGTGCGATGTCAGAATTGAGGAGTGTGAAGTCCTAGAATGGACGTGTGTGAACTCATAGAATGGAGGTGTGTGAAGTCATATATTGGAGGTGTGTGAAGTCAGAATGGAGGTGTGTGAAGTCACAGAATGGAGGTGTGTGAACTCAGAATGGAGGTGTTTGAAGTCATAGATGGAGGTGTGTGAAGTCACAGTATGGAGGTGTGTGAAATCATAGAATGGAATTTTGTGAATTCACAGAATGCAGCTGTGTGAAGTCAGAATGGAGGAGTGTGAAGTCATAGAATGGAGGTGTGTGAAGTCAGAATGGAGGTGTGTGAACTCATAGAATGGACGTGTGTGAAGTCACAATGGAGGTGTGTGAAGACAGAGAATGGAGGTGTGTGAAGTCACAGAATGGAGGTGTGAAGTCATAGAATGGAGGTGTGTGAAGTCATAGAATGGAGGTGTGTGAAATCATAGAATGGATGTTTCTGAAGTAAGAATGAAGGTGTGTGAAGTCATAGAATGGAGGTGTGTGAAGTCAAAATGGAGGTGTGTGAACTCATAGAATGGAGGTGTGTGAAGTCACAGTATGGAGGTGTGTAAAGTCAGAATGGAGGTGTGAAGTCATAGAATGGGGGTGGGTGAAGTCATGGAAAGGAGGTGTGGGAAGTCATAGAATGGAGAAGTGTGAAGTCATAGAGTGGAGGTGAGTGAAGTCACATATTCAAAGTCTGTGAAGTCATAGAATGGTGGTTTGTGAAGTCAGAATGGAGGTGTATGAACTCATAGAATGGAGGTGTGTGAAGTCACAATGGAGGTGTGTGAAGTCATAGAATGGGGGTGTGTGAAATCAGAGAATGGAGGTGTGTGAAGTCAGAATGCAGGTGTATGAAGTCATAGAATGGAGGTGTGTGAAGTCATAGAATGGAGGTGTGTGAGGTCATAGATTGGAAGCGTGTGAAGTCATAGAATGGAGGTGTGTGAAGTCATAGATTGAAGGTGTGGGTAAATCATAGTATGGAGGTGTGTGAAGTCACAGAATGGAGGTGTGTGAAGTCACAAAATGGAGCTGTGTGAAGTCACAATGGAGGTGTGTGAAGTCATAGGATGGAGGTGTGTGAAATCAAAGAATGGAGGTTTGTGAAGTCATAGAATGGATTGTGCGTGAAATCAGAGAATGGAGGTGTGTGAAGTCACAGAATGGAGGTGTGTAAAGTCACAGAGTGGAGGTGTGTGAAGTCACAGAATGGAGGTTTGTGAAGTCATAGAATGGAGGTGTGTGAAGTCAGAGAATGCAGGTGTGTGAAGTCAGAATAGAGGTGTGCGAAGTCATAGAATGGAGGTGGGTGAAGTCAGAATGGAGCTGTGTGAAGTCATAGAATGGAAGTGTGTGAAGTCAGAATGGAGGTGTGTGAACTCATAGAATGGAGGTGTATGAAGTCACAATGGAGGTGTGTGAAGTCACAGAATGGATGTGTGTGAACTCATAAAGGAGGTGTGTGACTCATAGAATGGAGGTCTGTGAAGTCATAGAATGAAGGTTTGTGAAATCATAGAATGGAGGTGTGTGAAGTCACAGAATTATGTGTGTGAAGACAGAATGGAGGTGTGTGAAGTCAGAATGGAGGTTTGTGAAGTCAGATAATGGAGGTGTGTGAAGTCACTATGCAGGTGTGTGAACTCATAGAAGGGAGGTGTGTGAAGTAACAATGTAGGTTTCTGAAGTCATAGAATGGAGGTGTGTGAAGTTATAGAATGGAGGTGTTGTGAAGTCATAGAATGGAAGTGTGTGAAGTCATAGAATGGAGGTTTGTGAAGTAAGAATGGAGGTGTGTGAAGTCACCGAATGGAGTTGTGTGAGCTCAGAATGGAGGTGTGTGAAGTCAGAGAATGGAGGTGTTTGAAGTCATAGAATGGAGGTGTGTGAAGTCACAGAATGGAGGTATCTGAAGTCAGAATCGAGGTGTGAAATCATAGAATAGAGGTGGGTGAAGTCATAGAAAGGAGGTGTGGGAAGTCATAGAATGGAGCAGTGTGAAGTCATAGAATGGAGGTGAGTGAAGTCACAGATTCGAGGTCTGTGAAGTCATAGAATGGAGGTGTGTGAAGTCAAAATGGAGGTATGTAAAGTCATAGACTAGAGGTGTGTGAACTCATAGAATGGAAGTGTGTGTCGTCACAATGGAAGTTTGAGAAGTCACAGAATGGAGGTGTGTGAACTCAGAATGGAGGTGTGTGAAGTCATAGATGGAGGTGTGTGAAGTCATAGTATGGAGGTGTGTGAAATCATAGAATGGAGTTTTGAGAATTCACAGAATGGAGGAGTGTGAAGTCAGAATGGCGGAGTGTGAAGTCATAGAATGGAGGTGTGTGAAGTTAGAATGGAGGTGTGTGAACTCATAGAATGGAGGTGTGTGAAGTCACAATGGAGGTGTGTGAAGACATAGAATGGAGGTGTGTGAAGTCACAGAATGGATGTTTGTGAAGTAAGAATGAAGGTGTGTGAAGTCATAGAATTGAAGTGTGTGAATCACAGAATGGAGCTGTGTGACGTCATAGAATGGAGCTGTGTGAATTCAGAATGGAGGTGTGTGAAGTCATCGAATGGAGGTGTGTGCAGTCATAGAATGGATGTTTCTGAAGTAGGAATGAAGGTGTGTGAAGTCATAGAATGGAGGTCTGTGAAGTCAAAATGGAGGTGTGTTAACTCAAAGAATGGAGGTGTGTGAACTCATAGAATGGAGGTGTGTGAAGTCATGGAATGGAGGTGTGTGAAGTCCAAGAATGGAGGTGTGTGAAGTCAAACAATGGAGGTGTGTGAAGTCAAAGAATGGAGGTGTGTGAAGTCACAGAATGGAGGTGTGTGAAGTCACAGAATGGAGGTGTGTGAAGTCACAGAACGGAGGTGTGTGAAGTCAAAATGGTGGTGTGTGAATTCACAAATGGAGGTGTGTGAAGTCAGAAGGCAGCTGAGTGAAGTCATAGAATGGAGGTGGGTGAAGGCAGAATGGAAGTGTGTGAACTCGTAGAATGGAGGTGTGTGAAGTCAAAATGGAGGTGTGTGAAGTCAGAGAACGGTGGTTTTTGATGTCAAAGAATGGAGGTGTGTGAAGTCATAGACTGGAGGTGTGTGAACTCAGATTGGAGGTGTGTGAAATCACAGAAAGCAGGTGTGTCAACTCAGAAACGAGGTGTGTGAAGTTATAGAATGGAGGTGTGTGAAGTCATAGAATCGAAGTGTGTGAAATCATACAATGGAGGTGTGTGAAGTCAGAATGGAGATGTGTGAAGTCATAGAATGGAGGTGTGTGAAGTCACAATGCAGGTGTGTGAACTCATAGAATTGAGGTGGGTGAAGTCACAATGCAGGTGTGTGAAGTCATAGAATGGAGGTGTGTGAAGTCATAGAATGGAGATGGTGAAGTGACAGAATGGAGGTGTGTTAAGTCATAGAATGGAGGTATGGAAGTCACAGAATGGAGGTGTGTGAAGTCACAGAATGGAGGTGTGTGAAGTCAAAGAATGGAGGTGTGTGAATTCATAGAAGGGAGGTGTGTGAAGTCATAGAATGGAGGTGTGTGAAGTCACAGAATGGATGTGTGTGAAGTCAAAATGGAGGTGTGTGAAGTCAGAGAATGGAGGTGTGTGAAGTCACAGAATGGAGGTGTGTGAAGTCAAAATGGAGGTGTGTGAAGTCAAAGAATGGATGTGTTTGAAGTCATAGAATGGAGGTGTATGAAGTCACAGAATGGAGGTGTGTGAACTCAGAATGGAGCTGTTTGAAGTCATAGATGGAGGTGTGTGTAGTCACAGTATGGAGGTGTGTGAAATCATAGAATGGAATTTTGTGAATTCACAGAATGGAGCTGTGTGAAGTCAGAATGGAGGAGTGTGAAGTCATAGAATGGAAGTGTGTGAAGTCAGAATGGAGGTGTGTGAACTCATAGAATGGACGTGTGTGAAGTCACAATGGAGGTGTTTGAAGTCACAGAATGGAGGTGTGTGAAGTCATAGAATGGAGGTGTGTGAAGTCATAGAATGGAGGTGTGTGAAGTCATAGAATGAATGTTTCTGAAGTAAGAATGAAGGTGTGTGAAGTAATAGAATGGAGGTGTGTGAAGTCAAAATGGAGGTGTGTGAACTCATAGAATGGAGGTGTGTGAAGTCACAGAATGGAGGTGTGTGAAGTCAGAATGGAGGTGTGAAATCATAGAATGGGTGTGAGTGAAGTCATAGAAAGGAGGTGTGGGAAGTCAGAGAATGGAGAAGTGTGAAGTCATAGAGTGGAGGTGAGTGAAGTCACAGATTCGAAGTCTGTGAAGTCAGAGAATGGAGGTGTGTGAAGTCAGAATGGAGGTGTGTGAACTCATAGAATGGAGGTGTGTGAAGACATAATGGAGGTGTGTGAAGTCATAGTATGGAGGTGTTTGAAATCACAGAATGGAGGTGTGTGAAGTCATAGAATGGAGGTGTGTGAAGTCAGAATGTAGGTGTGTGTAGTCACAGAATGGAGGTGTGTGAAGTCATAGAATGGAGGTGGTGAAGTGACAGAATGGAGGTGTGTGAAGTCATAGAATGGAGGTGTGTGAAGTCACAGAATGGTGGTGTGTGAAGTCATAGAATGGAGGTGTGTGAAGTCATAGAGTGGAGGTGTGTGAAGTCACAGAATGGAGGTGTGTGAAGTCAGAATGGAGGTGTGAAGTCATAGAATAGAGGTGGGTAAAGTCATAGAAAGGAGTTGTGGGAAATCATAGAATAGAGGAGTGCGAAGTCATAGAATGGAGGTGAGTGAAGTCAGAGATCCGAGGTCTGTGAAGTCATAGAATGGAGCTGTGCGATGTCAGAATTGAGGAGTGTGAAGTCCTAGAATGGACGTGTGTGAACTCATAGAATGGAGGTGTGTGACGTCACAATGGAAGTGTGTGAAGTCACAGAATGGAGGTGTGTGAAGTCATATATTGGAGGTGTGTGAAGTCAGAATGGAGGTGTGTGAAGTCACAGAATGGAGGTGTGTGAACTCAGAATGGAGGTGTTTGAAGTCATAGATGGAGGTGTGTGAAGTCACAGTATGGAGGTGTGTGAAATCATAGAATGGAATTTTGTGAATTCACAGAATGGAGCTGTGTGAAGTCAGAATGGAGGAGTGTGAAGTCATAGAATGGAAGTGTGTGAAGTCAGAATGGAGGTGTGTGAACTCATAGAATGGACGTGTGTGAAGTCCCAATGGAGGTGTTTGAAGTCACAGAATGGAGGTGTGTGAAGTCATAGAATGGATGTGTGTGAAGTCATAGAATGGAGGTGTGTGAAGTCATAGAATGAATGTTTCTGAAGTAAGAATGAAGGTGTGTGAAGTAATAGAATGGAGGTGTGTGAAGTCAAAATGGAGGTGTGTGAACTCATAGAATGGAGGTGTGTGAAGTCACAGAATGGAGGTGTGTGAAGTCAGAATGGAGGTGTGAAATCATAGAATGGGTGTGAGTGAAGTTATAGAAAGGAGGTGTGGGAAGTCAGAGAATGGAGAAGTGTGAAGTCATAGAGTGGAGGTGAGTGAAGTCACAGATTCGAAGTCTGTGAAGTCAGAGAATGGAGGTGTGTGAAGTCAGAATGGAGGTGTGTGAACTCATAGAATGGAGGTGTGTGAAGACATAATGGAGGTGTGTGAAGTCATAGTATGGAGGTGTTTGAAATCACAGAATGGAGGTGTGTGAAGTCATAGAATGGAGGTGTGTGAAGTCAGAATGTAGGTGTGTGTAATCACAGAATGGAGGTGTGTGAAGTCATAGAATGGAGGTGGTGAAGTGACAGAATGGAGGTGTGTGAAGTCATAGAATGGAGGTGTGTGAAGTCACAGAATGGTGGTGTGTGAAGTCATAGAATGGAGGTGTGTGAAGTCATAGAGTGGAGGTGTGTGAAGTCACAGAATGGAGGTGTGTGAAGTCAGAATGGAGGTGTGAAGTCATAGAATAGAGGTGGGTGAAGTCATAGAAAGGAGTTGTGGGAAATCATAGAATAGAGGAGTGCGAAGTCATAGAATGGAGGTGAGTGAAGTCAGAGATCCGAGGTCTGTGAAGTCATAGAATGGAGCTGTGCGATGTCAGAATTGAGGAGTTTGAAGTCCTAGAATGGACGTGTGTGAACTCATAGAATGGAGGTGTGTGACGTCACAATGGAAGTGTGTGAAGTCACAGAATGGAGGTGTGTGAAGTCATATATTGGAGATGTGTGAAGTCAGAATGGAGGTGTGTGAAGTCACAGAATGGAGGTGTGTGAACTCAGAATGGAGGTGTTTGAAGTCATAGATGGAGGTGTGTGAAGTCACAGTATGGAGGTGTGTGAAATCATAGAATGGAATTTTGTGAATTCACAGAATGGAGCTGTGTGAAGTCAGAATGGAGGAGTGTGAAGTCATAGAATGGAGGTGTGTGAAGTCAGAATGGAGGTGTGTGAACTCATAGAATGGACGTGTGTGAAGTCACAATGGAGGTGTGTGAAGACATAGAATGGAGTTGTGTGAAGTCACAGAATGGATGTTTGTGAAGTAAGAATGAAGGTGTGTGAAGTCATAGAATTGAAGTGTGTGAATCACAGAATGGAGGTGTGTGACGTCATAGAATGGAGCTGTGTGAATTCAGAATGGAGGTGTGTGAAGTCATCGAATGGAGGTGTGTGCAGTCATAGAATGGATGTTTCTGAAGTAGGAATGAAGGTGTGTGAAGTCATAGAATGGAGGTGTGTGAAGTCAAAATGGAGGTGTGTGAACTCAAAGAATGGAGGTGTGTGAACTCATAGAATGGAGGTGTGTGAAGTCATGGAATGGAGGTGTGTGAAGTCCAAGAATGGAGGTGTGTGAAGTCAAACAATGGAGGTGTGTGAAGTCACAGAATGGAGGTGTGTGAAGTCACAGAATGGAGGTGTGTGAAGTCACAGAATGGAGGTGTGTGAAGTCACAGAACGGAGGTGTGTGAAGACAAAATGGTGGTGTGTGAATTCACAAATGGAGGTGTGTGAAGTCAGAAGGCAGCTGAGTGAAGTCATAGAATGGAGGTGGGTGAAGGCAGAATGGAAGTGTGTAAACTCGTAGAATGGAGGTGTGTGAAGTCAAAATGGAGGTGTGTGAAGTCAGAGAACCGTGGTTTTTGATGTCAAAGAATGGAGGTGTGTGAAGTCATAGACTGGAGGTGTGTGAACTCAGATTGGAGGTGTGTGAAATCACAGAAAGCAGGTGTGTCAACTCAGAAACGAGGTGTGTGAAGTTATAGAATGGAGGTGTGTGAAGTCATAGAATCGAAGTGTGTGAAATCATACAATGGAGGTGTGTGAAGTCAGAATGGAGATGTGTGAAGTCATAGAATGGAGGTGTGTGAAGTCACAATGCAGGTGTGTGAACTCATAGAATTGAGGTGGGTGAAGTCACAATGCAGGTGTGTGAAGTCATAGAATGGAGGTGTGTGAAGTCATAGAATGGAGATGGTGAAGTGACAGAATGGAGGTGTGTTAAGTCACAGAATGGAGCTATGGAAGTCACAGAATGGAGGTGTGTGAAGTCACAGAATGGAGGTGTGTGAAGTCATACAATGGAGGTGTGTGAAGTCACAGAATGGAGGGGTGTGAATTCATAGAAGGGATTTCTATGAAGTCATAGAATGGAGGTGTGTGAAGTCACATAATGGAGGTGTGTGAAGTCAAAGAATGGAGGTGTGTGAATTCATAGAAGGGAGGTGTGTGAAGTCATAGAATGGAGGTGTGTGAAGTCACAGAATGGATGTGTGTGAAGTCAAAATGGAGGTGTGTGAAGTCAGAGAATGGAGGTGTGTGAAGTCACATAATGGAGGTGTGTGAAGTCAAAATGGAGGTGTGTGAAGTCAACGAATGGATGTGTTTGAAGTCATATAATGGAGGTGTATGAAGTCACAGAATGGAGGTGTGTGAACTCAGAATGGAGCTGTTTGAAGTCATAGATGGAGGTGTGTGAAGTCACAGAATGGAGGTGTGTGAAGTCATATATTGGAGGTGTGTGAAGTCAGAATGGAGGTGTGTGAAGTCACAGAATGGAGGTGTGTGAACTCAGAATGGAGGTGTTTGAAGTCATAGATGGAGGTGTGTGAAGTCACAGTATGGAGGTGTGTGAAATCATAGAATGGAATTTTGTGAATTCACAGAATGGAGCTGTGTGAAGTCAGAATGGAGGAGTGTGAAGTCATAGAATGGAAGTGTGTGAAGTCAGAATGGAGGTGTGTGAACTCATAGAATGGACGTGTGTGAAGTCACAATGGAGGTGTTTGAAGTCACAGAATGGAGGTGTGTGAAGTCATAGAATGGAGGTGTGTGAAGTCATAGAATGGAGGTGTGTGAAGTCATAGAATGAATGTTTCTGAAGTAAGAATGAAGGTGTGTGAAGTAATAGAATGGAGGTGTGTGAAGTCAAAATGGAGGTGTGTGAACTCATAGAATGGAGGTGTGTGAAGTCACAGAATGGAGGTGTGTGAAGTCAGAATTGAGGTGTGAAATCATAGAATGGGTGTGAGTGAAGTCATAGAAAGGAGGTGTGGGAAGTCAGAGAATGGAGAAGTGTGAAGTCATAGAGTGGAGGTGAGTGAAGTCACAGATTCGAAGTCTGTGAAGTCAGAGAATGGAGGTGTGTGAAGTCAGAATGGAGGTGTGTGAACTCATAGAATGGAGGTGTGTGAAGACATAATGGAGGTGTGTGAAGTCATAGTATGGAGGTGTTTGAAATCACAGAATGGAGGTGTGTGAAGTCATAGAATGGAGGTGTGTGAAGTCAGAATGTAGGTGTGTGTAGTCACAGAATGGAGGTGTGTGAAGTCATAGAATGGAGGTGGTGAAGTGACAGAATGGAGGTGTGTGAAGTCATAGAATGGAGGTGTGTGAAGTCACAGAATGGTGGTGTGTGAAGTCATAGAATGGAGGTGTGTGAAGTCATAGAGTGGAGGTGTGTGAAGTCACAGAATGGAGGTGTGTGAAGTCAGAATGGAGGTGTGAAGTCATAGAATAGAGGTGGGTGAAGTCATAGAAAGGAGTTGTGGGAAATCATAGAATAGAGGAGTGCGAAGTCATAGAATGGAGGTGAGTGAAGTCAGAGATCCGAGGTCTGTGAAGTCATAGAATGGAGCTGTGCGATGTCAGAATTGAGGAGTGTGAAGTCCTAGAATGGAAGTGTGTGAAGTCACAGAATGGAGGTGTGTGAAGTCATATATTGGAGGTGTGTGAAGTCAGAATGGAGGTGTGTGAAGTCACAGAATGGAGGTGTGTGAACTCAGAATGGAGGTGTTTGAAGTCATAGATGGAGGTGTGTGGAGTCACAGTATGGAGGTGTGTGAAATCATAGAATGGAATTTTGTGAATTCACAGAATGGAGCTGTGTGAAGTCAGAATGGAGGAGTGTGAAGTCATAGAATGGAGGTGTGTGAAGTCAGAATGGAGGTGTGTGAACTCATAGAATTGACGTGTGTGAAGTCACAATGGAGGTGTGTGAAGACAGAGAATGGAGGTGTGTGAAGTCACAGAATGGAGGTGTGAAGTCATAGAATGGAGGTGTGTGAAGTCATAGAATGGAGGTGTGTGAAATCATAGAATGGATGTTTCTGAAGTAAGAATGAAGGTGTGTGAAGTCATAGAATGGAGGTGTGTGAAGTCAAAAAGGAGGTGTGTGAACTCATAGAATGGAGGTGTGTGAAGTCACAGTATGGAGGTGTGTGAAGTCAGAATGGAGGTGTGAAGTCATAGAATGGGGGTGGGTGAAGTCATGGAAAGGAGGTGTGGGAAGTCATAGAATGGAGAAGTGTGAAGTCATAGAGTGGAGGTGAGTGAAGTCACATATTCAAAGTCTGTGAAGTCATAGAATGGAGGTTTGTGAAGTCAGAATGGAGGTGTATGAACTCATAGAATGGAGGTGTGTGAAGTCACAATGGAGGTGTGTGAAGTCATAGAATGGGGGTGTGTGAAATCAGAGAATGGAGGTGTGTGAAGTCAGAATGCAGGTGTGTGAAGTCATAGAATGGCGGTGTGTGAAGTCATAGAATGGAGGTGTGTGAAGTCATAGATTGGAAGCGTGTGAAGTCATAGAATGGAGGTGTGTGAAGTCATAGATTGAAGGTGTGGGGAAATCATAGTATGGAGGTGTGTGAAGTCACAGAATGGAGGTGTGTGAAGTCACAGAATGGAGCTGTGTGAAGTCACAATGGAGGTGTGTGAAGTCATAGGATGGAGGTGTGTGAAATCAAAGAATGGAGGTTTGTGAAGTCATAGAATGGATTGTGCGTGAAATCAGAGAATGGAGGTGTGTGAAGTCACAGAATGGAGGTGTGTAAAGTCACAGAGTGGATGTGTGTGAAGTCACAGAATGGATGTTTGTGAAGTCATGGAATGGAGGTGTGTGAAGTCACAGAATGCAGGTGTGTGAAGTCAGAATAGAGGTGTGCGAAGTCATAGAATGGAGGTGTGTGAATTTAGAATGAAGGTGTGTGAACTCATAGAATGGAGGTGTGTGATGTCACAATGGAGGTGTGTGAAGTCATAGAATGGAGGTGTGTGAAGTCACAGAATGGATGTATGTGAAGTAAGAATGAAGGTGTGTGAAGTCATAGAATGGAAGTGTGTGAATCACAGAATGGAGGTGTGTGAAGTCATAGAATGGAGCTGTGTGAATTCAGAATGGAGGTGTGTGAAGTCACGAATGGAGGTGTGTGCAATCATAGAATGGATGTTTCTGAAGTAGGAATTAAGGTGTGTGAAGTCATAGAATGGAGGTGTGTGAAGTCAAAATGGAGGTGTGTGAACTCAAAAATGGAGGTGTGTGAACTCATAGAATGGAGGTGTGTGAAGTCATGGAATGGAGGTGTGTGAAGTCCAAGAATGGAGGTGTGTGAAGTCAAACAATGGAGGTGTGTGAAGTCACAGAATGGAGGTGTGTGAAGTCACAGAATGGAGGTGTGTGAAGTCACAGAATGTAGGTGTGTGAAGTCACAGAATGGAAGTGTGTGAAGTCAAAATGGTGGTGTGTGAATTCACAAATGGAGGTGTGTGAAGTCAGAAGGCAGCTGAGTGAAGTCATAGAATGGACGTGGGTGAATGCAGAATGGAAGTGTGTGAACTCGTAGAATGGAGGTGTGTGAAGTCAAAATGGAGGTGTGTGAAGTCAGAGAACGGTGGTTTTGGATGTCAAAAAATGGAGTTGTGTGAAGTCATAGACTGGAGGTGTGTGAACTCAGATTGGAGGTGTGTGAAATCACAAAAAGCAGGTGTGTCAACTCAGAAACGAGGTGTGTGAAGTTATAGAATGGAGGTGTGTGAAGTCATAGAATCGAACTGTGTGAAATCATAGAATGGAGGTGTGTGAAGTCAGAATGGAGATGTGTGAAGTCATATAATGGAGGTGTGTGAAGTCACAATGCAGGTGTGTGAACTCATAGAATTGAGGTGGGTGAAGTCACAATGCAGGTGTGTGAAGTCATAGAATGGAGGTGTGTGAAGTCATAGAATGGAGGTGGTGAAGTGACAGAATGGAGGTGTGTTTAGTCATAGAATGGATGTGTGGAAGTCACAGAATGGAGGTGTGTGAAGTCACAGAACGGAGGTGTGTGAAGTCATACAATGGAGGTGTGTGAAGTCACAGAATGGAGGGGTGTGAATTCATAGAATGGATTTGTGTGAAGTCATAGAATTGAGGTGTGTGAAGTCACATAATGGAGGTGTGTGAAGTCACAGAATGGAGGTGTGTGAAGACACAGAATGAAAGTGGGTGAACTCACAATGGAGGTGTGTGAAGTCACAGAATGGAGGTGTGTGAATTCATAGAAGGGAGGTGTGTGAAGTCATAGAATGGAGGTGTGTGAAGTCACAGAATGGATGTGTGTGAAGTCAAAATGGAGGTGTGTGAAGTCAGAGAATGGAGGTGTGTTAAGTCACAGAATGGAGGTGTGTGAAGTCAAAATGGAGGTGTGTGAAGTCAAAGAATGGATGTGTTTGAAGTCATAGAATGGAGGTGTATGAAGTCACAGAATGGAGGTGTGTGAACTCAGAATGCAGCTGTTTGAAGTCATAGATGGAGGTGTGTGTAGTCACAGTATGGAGGTGTTTGAAATCATAGAATGGAATTTTGTGAATTCACAGAATGGAGCTGTGTGAAGTCAGAATGGAGGAGTGTGAAGTCATAGAATGGAAGTGTGTGAAGTCAGAATGGAGGTGTGTGAACTCATAGAATGGACGTGTGTGAAGTCACAATGGAGGTGTTTGAAGTCACAGAATGGAGGTGTGTGAAGTCATAGAATGGAGGTGTGTGAAGTCATAGAATGGAGGTGTGTGAAGTCATAGAATGAATGTTTCTGAAGTAAGAATGAAGGTGTGTGAAGTAATAGAATGGAGGTGTGTGAAGTCAAAATGGAGTGTGTGAACTCATAGAATGTAGGTGTGTGAAGTCACAGAATGGAGGTGTGTGAAGTCAGAATGGAGGTGTGAAATCATAGAATGGGTGTGAGTGAAGTCATAGAAAGGAGGTGTGGGAAGTCAGAGAATGGAGAAGTGTGAAGTCATAGAGTGGAGGTGAGTGAAGTCACAGATTCGAAGTCTGTGAAGTCAGAGAATGGAGGTGTGTGAAGTCAGAATGGCGGTGTGTGAACTCATAGAATGGAGGTGTGTGAAGACATAATGGAGGTGTGTGAAGTCATAGTATGGAGGTGTTAGAAATCACAGAATGGAGGTGTGTGAAGTCATAGAATGGAGGTGTGTGAAGTCAGAATGTAGGTGTGTGTAGTCACAGAATGGAGGTGTGTGAAGTCATAGAATGGAGGTGGTGAAGTGACAGAATGGAGGTGTGTGAAGTCATAGAATGGAGGTGTGTGAAGTCACAGAATGGTGGTGTGTGAAGTCATAGAATGGAGGTGTGTGAAGTCATAGAATGCAGGTGTGTGAAGTCACAGAATGGAGGTGTGTGAAGTCAGAATGGAGGTGTGAAGTCATAGAATAGAGGTGGGTGAAGTCATAGAAAGGAGTTGTGGGAAATCATAGAATAGAGGAGTGTGAAGTCATAGAATGGAGGTGAGTGAAGTCACACATCGGAGGTTGTGAAGTCATAGAATGGAGCTGTGCCATGTCAGAATTGAGGAGTGTGAAGTCCTAGAATGGATGTGTGTGAACTCATAGAATGGAGGTGTGTGACGTCACAATGGAAGTGTGTGAAGTCACAGAATTGAGGTGTGTGAAGTCATATATTGGAGGTGTGTGAAGTCAGAATGGAGGTGTGTGAAGTCACAGAATGGAGGTGTGTGAACTCAGAATGGAGGTGTTTGAAGTCATAGATGGAGGTGTGTGAAGTCACAGTATGGAGGTGTGTGAAATCATAGAATGGAATTTTGTGAATTCACAGAATGCAGCTGTGTGAAGTCAGAATGGAGGAGTGTGAAGTCATAGAATGGAGGTGTGTGAAGTCAGAATGGAGGTGTGTGAACTCATAGAATGGACGTGTGTGAAGTCACAATGGAGGTGTGTGAAGACAGAGAATGGAGGTGTGTGAAGTCACAGAATGGAGGTGTGAAGTCATAGAATGGAGGTGTGTGAAGTCATAGAAAGGAGGTGTGTGAAATCATAGAATGGATGTTTCTGAAGTAAGAATGAAGGTGTGTGAAGTCATAGAATGGAGGTGTGTGAAGTCAAAAAGGAGGTGTGTGAACTCATAGAATGGAGGTGTGTGAAGTCACAATGGAGGTGTGTGAAGTCATAGAATGGGGGTGTGTGAAATCAGAGAATGGAGGTGTGTGAAGTCAGAATGCAGGTGTGTGAAGTCATAGAATGGAGGTGTGTGAAGTCATAGAATGGAGGTGTGTGAAGTCATAAATTGGAAGCGTGTGAAGTCATAGAATGGAGGTGTGTGAAGTCATAGATTGAAGGTGTGGGGAAATCATAGTATGGAGGTGTGTGAAGTCACAGAATGGAGGTGTGTGAAGTCACAGAATGGAGCTCTGTGAAGTCACAATGGAGGTGTGTGAAGTCATAGGATGGAGGTGTGTGAAATCAAAGAATGGAGGTTTGTGAAGTCATAGAATGGATTGTGCGTGAAATCAGAGAATGGAGGTGTGTGAAGTCACAGAATGGACGTGTGTAAAGTCACAGAGTGGAGGTGTGTGAAGTCACAGAATGGAGGTGTGTGAAGTCATAGAATGGAGGTGTGTGAAGTCATAGAATGCAGGTGTGTGAAGTCAGAATAGAGGTGTGCGAAGTCATAGAATGGAGGTGTGTGAAGTCAGAATGGAGCTGTGTGAAGTCATAGAATGGAAGTGTGTGAAGTCAGAATGGAGGTGTGTGAACTCATAGAATGGAGGTGTATGAAGTCACAATGGAGATGTGTGAAGTCACAGAATGGATGTGTGTGAACTCATAAAGGAGGTGTGTGACTCATAGAATGGAGGTCTGTGAAGTCATAGAATGAAGGTTTGTGAAATCATAGAATGGAGGTGTGTGAAGTCACAGAATTGATGTGTGTGAAGACAGAATGGAGGTGTGTGAAGTCAGAATGGAGGTTTGTGAAGTCAGATAATGGAGGTGTGTGAAGTCACAATGCAGGTGTGTGAACTCATAGAATGGAGGTGTGTGAAGTCATAGAATGGAAGTGTGTGAAGTCATAGAATGGAGGTTTGTGAAGTAAGTATGGAGGTGTGTGAAGTCACCGAATGGAGTTGTGTGAGCTCAGAATGGAGGTGTGTGAAGTCAGAGAATGGAGGTGTTTGAAGTCATAGAATGGAGGTGTGTGAAGTCACAGAATGGAGGTATCTGAAGTCAGAATCGAGGTGTGAAGTCATAGAATAGAGGTGGGTGAAGTCATAGAAAGGAGGTGTGGGAAGTCATAGAATGGAGCAGTGTGAAGTCATAGAATGGAGGTGAGTGAAGTCACAGATTCGAGGTCTGTGAAGTCATAGACTGGAGGTGTGTGAAGTCAGAATGGAGGTATGTAAAGTCATAGACTAGAGGTGTGTGAACTCATAGAATGGAGGTGTGTGTCGTCACAATGGAAGTGTGTAAAGTCACAGAATGGAGGTGTGTCAAGTCATACATTGGTGTGTGAAGTCAGAATGGAGGTGTGTGAAGTCACAGAATTAAGGTGTGTGAACTCAGAATGGAGGTGTGTGAAGTCATAGATGGAGGTGTGTGAAGTCATAGTATGGAGGTGTGTGAAATCATAGAATGGAGTTTTGAGAATTCACAGAATGGAGGAGTGTGAAGTCAGAATGGCGGAGTGTGAAGTCATAGAATGGAGGTGTGTGAAGTTAGAATAGAGGTGTGTGAACTCATAGAATGGAGGTGTGTGAAGTCACAATGGAGGTGTGTGAAGACATAGAATGGAGGTGTGTGAAGTCACAGAATGGATGTTTGTGAAGTAAGAATGAAGGTGTGTGAAGTCAAAGAATGGAAGTGTGTGAATCACAGAATGGAGGTGTGTGACGTCATAGAGTGGAGCTGTGTGAATTCAGAATGGAGGTGTGTGAAGTCACGAATGGAGGTGTGTGCAGTCATAGAATGGATGTTTCCGAAGTAGGAATGAAGGTGTGTGAAGTCATAGAATGGAGGTGTGTGAAGTCAAAATGGAGGTGTGAACTCAAAGAATGGAGGTGTGTGAACTCATAGAATGGAGGTGTGTGAAGTCATGGAATGGAGGTGTGTGAAGTCCAAGAATGGAGGTGTGTGAAGTCAAACAATGGAGGTGTGTGAAGTCACAGAATGGAGGTGTGTGAAGTCACAGAATGGAGGTGTGTGAAGTCACAGAATGCAGGTGTGTGAAGTCACAGAATGGAAGTGTGTGAAGTCAAAATGGTGGTGTGTGAATTCACAAATGGAGGTGTGTGAAGTCAGAAGGCAGCTGAGTGAAGTCATAGAATGGAGGTGGGTGAAGGCAGAATGGAAGTGTGTGAACTCGTAGAATGGAGGTGTGTGAAGTCAAAATGGAGGTGTGTGAAGTCAGAGAACGGTGGTTTTTGATGTCAAAGAATGGAGGTGTGTGAAGTCATAGACTGGAGGTGTGTGAACTCAGATTGGAGGTGTGTGAAATCACAGAATGGAGGTGTGTGAAGTCAGAATGGAGGTGTGTGAAGTCATAGAATGGTGGTGGTGAAGTGACAGAATGGAGGTGTGTTAAGTCATAGAATGGAGGTGTGGAAGTCACAGAATGGAGGTGTGTGAAGTCACAGAATGGAGGTGTGTGAAGTCATACAATGGAGGTGTGTGAAGTCACAGAATGGAGGGGTGTGAATTCATAGAAGGGATTTGTGTGAAGTCATAGAATGGAGGTGTGTGAAGTCACATAATGGAGGTGTGTGAAGTCAGAGAGTGGAGGTGTGTGAAGACACAGAATGAAAGTGGGTGAACTCACAATGGAGGTGTGTGAAGTCACAGAATGGAGGTGTGTGAATTCATAGAAGGGAGGTGTGTGAAGTCATAGAATGGAGGTGTGTGAAGTCACAGAATGGAGGTATGTGAAGTCATAGAATGGAGGTCTGTGAAGTCAGAATGTAGGTGGGTGAAGTCAAAGAATGGAGGTGTGTGAAGTCACAGAATGGAGGTGTGTGAAGTCATAATGGAGGTGTGTGAAGTCAAAGAATGGATGTGTTTGAAGTCATAGATTGGAGGTGTATAAAGTCACAGAATGGAGGTGTGTGAACTCAGAATGGAGCTGTTTGAAGTCATAGATGGAGGTGTGTGTAGTCACAGTATGGAGGTGTGTGAAATCATAGAATGGAATTTTGTGAATTCACAGAATGGAGCTGTGTGAAGTCAGAATGGAGGAGTGTGAAGTCATAGAATGGAAGTGTATGAAGTCAGAATGTAGGTGTGTGAACTCATAGAATGGAGGTGTGTAAGTCACAATGGAGGTGTTTGAAGTCACAGAATGGTGGTGTGTGAAGTCATAGAATGGAGGTGTGTGAAGTCATAGAATGGAGGTGTGTGAAGTCATAGAATGAATGTTTCTGAAGTAAGAATGAAGGTGTGTGAAGTAATAGAATGGAGGTGTGTGAAGTCAAAATGGAGGTGTGTGAACTCATAGAATGGAGGTGTGTGAAGTCACAGAATGGAGGTGTGTGAAGTCAGAATGGAGGTGTGAAATCATAGAATGGGTGTGAGTGAAGTCATAGAAAGGAGGTGTGGGAAGTCAGAAAATGGAGAAGTGTGAAGTCATAGAGTGGAGGTGAGTGAAGTCACAGATTCGAAGGCTGTGAAGTCAGAGAATGGAGGTGTGTGAACTCAGAATGGAGGTGTGTGAACTCATAGAATGGAGGTGTGTGAAGACATAATGGAGGTGTGTGAAGTCATAGAATGGAGGTGTTTGAAGTCACAGAATGGAGGTATGTGAAGTCATAGAATGGAGGTGTGTGAAGTCAGAGTGTAGGTGTGTGAAGTGACAGAATGGAGGTGTGTGAAGTCATAGAATGGAGGTGGTGAAGTGACAGAATGGAGGTGTGTGAAGTCATAGAATGGAGGTGTGTGAAGTCACAGAATGGTGGTGTGTGAAGTCATTGAATGGAGGGGTGTGAAGTCATAGAATGGAGGTGTGTTAAGTCATAGAATGGAGGTGTGGAAGTCACAGAATGGAGGTGTGTGAAGTCACAGAATGGAGGTGTGTGAAGTCATACAATGGAGGTGTGTGAAGTCACAGAATGGAGGGGTGTGAATTCAGAAAAGGGATTTGTGTAAAGTCATAGAATGGAGGTGTGTGAAGTCACATAATGGAGGTGTGTGAAGTCACAGAATGTAGGTGTGTGAAGACACAGAATGGAAGTGGGTGAACTCACAATGGAGGTGTGTGAAGTCAGAGAATGGAGGTGTGTGAAGTCAAAATGTAGGTGTGTGAAGTCAAAGAATGGATGTGTTTGAAGTCATAGAATGGAGGTGTATGAAGTCATGGAATGGAGGTGTGTGAAGTCAAACATTGGAAGTGTGTGAATTTACAGAATGGAGGTGTGTGAAGTCATAGAATGGAGGTGTGTCAAGTCAGAGAATGGAGGTGTGTGAAGTCAGAAAGCAGGTGTGTGAAGTCATAAAATGGAGGTGTGTGAAGTCATAGATTGGAAGTGTGTGAAGTCATAGATTGGAGGTGTGTGAAGTCACAGAGGGAGGTGTGTGATGTCACAGAATGGAGGTTTGTGAAGTCATAGAATGGAGGTGTGTGAGGTCATAGAATGGATGTTTCTGAAGTAAGAATGAAGGTGTGTGAAGTCGTAGAATGGAGGTGTGTGCAGTCATAGAATGGAGGTGTGTGAAGTCACAGAATGGAGGTGTGTGAAGTCAGCATGGAGGTGTGAAGTCACAGAATAGAGGTGGGTGAAGTCATAGAAAGGAGTTGTGGGAAGTCATAGAATAGAGGAGTGTGAAGTCATAGAATGGAGGTGAGTGAAGTCACAGATCCGAGGTCTGTGAAGTCATAGAATGGAGCTGTGCGATGTCAGAATTGAGGACTGTGAAGTCCTAGAATGGATGTGTGTGAACTCATAGAATGGAGGTGTGTAACGTCACAATGGAAGTGTGTGAAGTCACAGAATGGAGGTGTGTGAACTCATATATTGGAGATGTGTGAAGTCAGAATGGAGATGTGTGAAGTCACAGAATGGAGGTGTGTGAACTCAGAATGGAGGTGTTTGAAGTCATAGATGGAGGTGTGTGAAGTCACACTATGGAGGTGTGTGAAATCATAGAATGGAATTTTGTGAATTCACAGAATGGAGCTGTGTGAAGTCAGAATGGAGGAGTGTGAAGTCATAGAATGGAGGTGTGTGAAGTCAGAATGGAGGTGTGTGAATTCATAGAATGGACGTGTGTGAAGTCACAATGGAGGTGTGTGAAGACATAGAATGGAGGTGTGTGAAGTCACAGAATGGAGGTGTGTGAAGTCATAGAATGGAGGTGTGTGAAGTCAAAATGGAGGTGTGTAAACTCATAGAATGGAGGTGTGTGAAGTCACAGAATGGAGGTGTGTGAAGTCAGAATGGAGGTGTGAAGTCATAGAATGGATGTGTGTGAAGTCAGAATGGAGGTGTGAAGTCATAGAATGGGGGTGGGTGAAGTTATGGAAAGGAAGTGTGGGAAGTCATAGAATGGAGAAGTGTGAAGTCATAGAGTGGAGGTGAGTGAAGTCACATATTCAAAGTCTGTGAAGTCATAGAATGGAGGTTTGTGAAGTCAGAATGGAGGTGTATGAACTCATAGAATGGAGGTGTGTGATGTCACAATGGAGGTGTGTGAAGTCATAGAATGGGGGTGTGTGAAGTCACAGAATGGAGGTGTGTGAAGTCATAGAATGGAGGTGTGTGAAGTCAGAATGGAGGTGTGTGAAGTCACAGAATGGAGGTGGGTGAAGTCACACAATGGAGGTGTGTGAAGTCAGGGAATTGAGGAGTGTGAGTCACAGAATCGAGGTGTGTGAAATCAGAATGAAGGTGTGTGAAGTCACAAAATGGAGGTGTGTGAAGTCCTAGAATGGAAGTGTGTGAAGTCATAGAATGGAGGTGTGTGAAGTAAGAATGGAGGTGTGTGAAGTCAGAGAATGGAGGTGTTTGAAGTCATAGACTGGAGGTGTGTGAAGTCATAGAATGGAGGTGTGTGAAGTCACAGAATGGAGGTGTGTGAAGTCACGGAATGGAGGTGTGTGAAGTCACAGAATGGAGGTGTGTGAACTCAGAATGGAGGTGTGAGAAGTCACAGAATGGAGGTGTGTGAAGTCATGGAATGGAGGTGTGTGAAGTCAAACATTGGAAGTGTGTCAAGTTACAGAATGGAGGTGTGTGAAGTCATAGAATGGAGGTGTGTGAAGTCAGAGAATGGAGGTGTGTGAAGTCAGAATGCAGGTGTGTGAAGTCATAGAATGGAGGTGTGTGAAGTCATAGATTGGAAGTGTGTGAAGTCATAGATTGGAGGTATGTGAAGTCACAGAGGGAGGTGTGTGATGTCACAGAATGGAGATGTGTGAACTCAGAATGGAGGTGTGGGAAGTCACAGAATGGAGGTTTGTGAAGTCATAGAATGGAGGTGTGTGAGGTCATAGAATGGATGTTTCTGAAGTAAGAATGAAGGTGTGTGAAGTCGTAGAATGGAGGTGTGTGAAGTCATAGAATGAGGTGTGTGAAGTCAGAATGGAGGTGTTTGAAGTCAGAATGGAGGTGTGAAGTCATAGAATAGAGGTGGGTGAAGTCATAGAAAGGAGTTGTGGGAAGTCATAGAATAGCGGAGTGTGAAGTCATAGAATGGAGGTGAGTGAAGTCACAGATCCGAGGTCTGTGAAGTCATAGAATGGAGCTGTGGGATGTCAGAATTGAGGAGTGTGAAGTCCTAGAATGGATGTGTGTGAACTCATAGAATGGAGGTGTGTGACGTCACAATGGAAGGGTGTGAAGTCACAGAATGGAGGTTTGTGAAGTCACAGAATGGAGGTGTGTGAACTCAGAATGGAGGTGTTTTAAGTCATAGATGGAGGTGTGTGAAGTCACAGTATGGAGGTGTGTGAAATCATAGAATGGAATTTTGTGAATTCACAGAATGGAGCTGTGTGAAGTCAGAATGGAGGAGTGTGAAGTCATAGAATGGAGGTGTGTGAAGTCAGAATGGAGGTGTGTGAACTCATAGAATGGACGTGTGTGAAGTCACAATGGAGGTGTGTGAAGACATAGAATGGACGTGTGTGAAGTCACAGAATGGAGGTGTGTGAAGTCATAGAATGGATGTTTCTGAAGTAAGAATGAAGGTGTGTGAAGTCATAGAATGGAGGTGTGTGAAGTCATAATGGAGGTGTGTGAACTCATAGAATGGTGGTGTGTGAAGTCACAGAATGGAGGTGTGTGAAGTCAGAATGGAGGTGTGAAGTCATAGAATTTGGGTGGGTGAAGTCATGGAAAGGAAGTGTGGGAAGTCATAGAATGGAGAAGTGTGAAGTCATAGAGTGGAGGTGAGTGAAGTCACATATTCAAAGTCTGTGAAGTCATAGAATGGAGGTTTGTGAAGTCAGAATGGAGGTGTATGAACTCATAGAATGGAGGTGTGTGAAGTCACAATGGAGGTGAGTGAAGTCATAGAATGGGGGTGTGTGAAGTCACAGAATGGAGGTGTGTGAAGTCATAGAATGAGGTGTGTGAAGTCAGAATGGAGGTGTGTGAAGTCACAGAATGGAGGTGGGTGAAGTCATAGAAAGGAGTTGTGGGAAGTCATAGAATAGCGGAGTGTGAAGTCATAGAATGGAGGTGAGTGAAGTCACAGATCCGAGGTCTGTGAAGTCATAGAATGGAGCTGTGGGATGTCAGAATTGAGGAGTGTGAAGTCCTAGAATGGATGTGTGTGAACTCATAGAATGGAGGAGTGTGACGTCACAATGGAAGGGTGTGAAGTCACAGAATGGAGGTTTGTGAAGTCACAGAATGGAGGTGTGTGAACTCAGAATGGAGGTGTTTTAAGTCATAGATGGAGGTGTGTAAAGTCACAGTATGGAGGTGTGTGAAATCATAGATTGGAATTTTGTGAATTCACAGAATGGAGCTGTGTGAAGTCAGAATGGAGGAGTGTGAAGTCATAGAATGGAGGTGTGTGAAGTCAGAATGGAGGTGTGTGAACTCATAGAATGGACGTGTGTGAAGTCACAATGGAGGTGTGTGAAGACATAGAATGGACGTGTGTGAAGTCACAGAATGGAGGTGTGTGAAGTCATAGAATGGATGTTTCTGAAGTAAGAATGAAGGTGTGTGAAGTCATAGAATGGAGGTGTGTGAAGTCATAATGGAGGTGTGTGAACTCATAGAATGGTGGTGTGTGAAGTCACAGAATGGAGGTGTGTGAAGTCAGAATGGAGGTGTGAAGTCATAGAATTTGGGTGGGTGAAGTCATGGAAAGGAAGTGTGGGAAGTCATAGAATGGAGAAGTGTGAAGTCATAGAGTGGAGGTGATTGAAGTCACATATTCAAAGTCTGTGAAGTCATAGAATGGAGGTTTGTGAAGTCAGAATGGAGGTGTATGTACTCATAGAATGGAGGTGTGTGAAGTCACAATGGAGGTGTGTGAAGTCATAGAATGGAGGTGTGTGAAGTCAGAATGGAGGTGTGTGAAGTCACAGAATGGAGGTGGGTGAAGTCACAGAATGGAGGTTTGTGAAGTCAGGGAATGGAGGAGTGTGAGTCACAGAATCGAGGTGTGTGAATTCAGAATGAAGGTGTGTGAAGTCACAAAATGGAGGTGTGTGAAGTCCTAGAATGGAAGTGTGTGAAGTCATAGAATGGAGGTGTGTGAAGTAAGAATGGAGGTGTGTGAAGTCAGAGAATGGAGGTGTTTGAAGTCATAGACTGGAGGTGTGTGAAGTCATAGAATGGAGGTGTGTGAAGTCACAGAATGGAGGTGTGTGAAGTCACGGAATGGAGGTGTGTGAAGTCACAGAATGGAGGAGTGAACTCAGAATGGAGGTGTGAGAAGTCACAGAATGGAGGTGTGTGAAGTCATGGAATGGAGGTGTGTGAAGTCAAACATTGGAAGTGTGTGAAGTTACAGAATGGAGGTGTGTGAAGTTATAGAATGGAGGTGTGTGAAGTCAGAGAATGGAGGTGTGTGAAGTCAGAATGCAGGTGTGTGAAGTCATAGAATGGAGGTGTGTGAAGTCATAGATTGGAAGTGTGTAAAGTCATAGATTGGAGGTATGTGAAGTCACAGAGGGAGGTGTGTAATGTCACAGAATGGAGATGTGTGAACTCAGAATGGAGGTGTGGGAAGTCACAGAATGGAGGTTTGTGAAGTCATAGAATGGAGGTGTGTGAGGTCATAGAATGGATGTTTCTGAAGTAAGAATGAAGGTGTGTGAAGTCGTAGAATGGAGGTGTGTGAAGTCATAGAATGAGGTGTGTGAAGTCAGAATGGAGGTGTTTGAAGTCAGAATGGAGGTGTGAAGTCATAGAATAGAGGTGGGTGAAGTCATAGAAAGGAGTTGTGGGAAGTCATAGAATAGCGGAGTGTGAAGTCATAGAATGGAGGTGAGTGAAGTCACAGATCCGAGGTCTGTGAAGTCATAGAATGGAGCTGTGGGATGTCAGAATTGAGGAGTGTGAAGTCCTAGAATGGATGTGTGTGAACTCATAGAATGGAGGTGTGTGACGTCACAATGAAAGGGTGTGAAGTCACAGAATGGAGGTTTGTGAAGTCACAGAATGGAGGTGTGTGAACTCAGAATGGAGGTGTTTTAAGTCATAGATGGAGGTGTGTGAAGTCACAGTATGGAGGTGTGTGAAATCATAGAATGGAATTTTGTGAATTCACAGAATGGAGCTGTGTGAAGTCAGAATGGAGGAGTGTGAAGTCATAGAATGGAGGTGTGTGAAGTCAGAATGGAGGTGTGTGAACTCATAGAATGGACGTGTGTGAAGTCACAATGGAGGTGTGTGAAGACATAGAATGGACGTGTGTGAAGTCACAGAATGGAGGTGTGTGAAGTCATAGAATGGATGTTTCTGAAGTAAGAATGAAGGTGTGTGAAGTCATAGAATGGAGGTGTGTGAAGTCATAATGGAGGTGTGTGAACTCATAGAATGGTGGTGTGTGAAGTCACAGAATGGAGGTGTGTGAAGTCAGAATGGAGGTGTGAAGTCATAGAATTTGGGTGGGTGAAGTCATGGAAAGGAAGTGTGGGAAGTCATAGAATGGAGAAGTGTGAAGTCATAGAGTGGAGGTGAGTGAAGTCACATATTCAAAGTCTGTGAAGTCATAGAATGGAGGTTTGTGAAGTCAGAATGGAGGTGTATGAACTCATAGAATGGAGGTGTGTGAAGTCACAATGGAGGTGAGTGAAGTCATAGAATGGGGGTGTGTGAAGTCACAGAATGGAGGTGTGTGAAGTCATAGAATGAGGTGTGTGAAGTCAGAATGGAGGTGTGTGAAGTCACAGAATGGAGGTGGGTGAAGTCATAGAAAGGAGTTGTGGGAAGTCATAGAATAGCGGAGTGTGAAGTCATAGAATGGAGGTGAGTGAAGTCACAGATCCGAGGTCTGTGAAGTCATAGAATGGAGCTGTGGGATGTCAGAATTGAGGAGTGTGAAGTCCTAGAATGGATGTGTGTGAACTCATAGAATGGAGGTGTGTGACGTCACAATGGAAGGGTGTGAAGTCACAGAATGGAGGTTTGTGAAGTCACAGAATGGAGGTGTGTGAACTCAGAATGGAGGTGTTTTAAGTCATAGATGGAGGTGTGTGAAGTCACAGTATGGAGGTGTGTGAAGTCAGAATGGAGGTGTGAGAAGTCACAGAATGGAGGTGTGTGAAGTCAGAATGGAGGTGTGTGAACTCATAGAATGGACGTGTGTGAAGTCACAATGGAGGTGTGTGAAGACATAGAATGGACGTGTGTGAAGTCACAGAATGGAGGTGTGTGAAGTCATAGAATGGATGTTTCTGAAGTAAGAATGAAGGTGTGTGAAGTCACAGAATGGAGAAGTGTGAAGTCATAGAGTGGAGGTGAGTGAAGTCACATATTCAAAGTCTGTGAAGTCATAGAATGGAGGTTTGTGAAGTCAGAATGGTGGTGTATGAACTCATAGAATGGAGGTGTGTGAATTCACAATGGAGGTGTGTGAAGTCATAGAATGGGGGTGTTTGAAGTCACAGAATGGAGGTGTGTGAAGTCATAGAATTCAGGTGTGTGAAGTCAGAATAGAGGTGTGTGAAGTCACAGAATGGAGGTGTGTGAAGTGACAGAATGGAGGTGTGTGAAGTCAGGGAATGGAGGAGTGTGAAGTCACAGAATCGAGGTGTGTGAACTCAGAATGAAGGTGTGTGAAGTCACAGAATGGAGGTGTGTGAAGTCCTAGAATGGAAGTGTGTGAAGTCATATAATGGAGGTGTGTGAAGTAAGAATGGAGGTGTGTGAAGTCAGAGAATGGAGGTGTTTGAAGTCATAGAATGGAGGTGTGTGAAGTCATAGAATGGAGGTGTGTGAAGTCACAGAATGGAGGTGTGTGAAGTCACGGAATGGAGGTGTGTGAAGTCAGAATGGAGGTGTGAGAAGTCACAGAATGGAGGTGTGTGAAGTCATAGAAGGGAAGTGTGTGAAGTCATAGAATGGAGGTTTGTGAAGTAAGAATGGAAGTGTGTGAAGTCACCGAATGGAGTTGTGTGAACTCAGAATGGAGGTGTGTGAATTCACAGAATGGAGGTTTGTGAAGTCATAGAATGGAGTTGTGTGAGGTCATAGAATGGATGGTTCTGAAGTAAGAATGAAGGTGTGTGAAGTCATAGAATGGAGGTGTGTGAAGTCATAGAATGGAGGTGTGTGAAGTCACAGAATGGAGGTATCTGAAGTCAGAATCGAGGTGTGAAGTCATAGAATAGAGGTGGGTGAAGTCATAGAAAGGAGGTGTGGGAAGTCATAGAATGGAGCAGTGTGAAGTCATAGAGTGGAGGTGAGTGAAGTCACAGATTCGAGGTCTGTGAAGTCATAGAATAGAGGTGTGTGAAGTCAGAATGGATGTGTGTGAAGTCATAGAATGGAGGTATGTGAACTCATAGAATGGAGGTGTGTGATGTCACAATGGAAGTGTGTGAAGTCACAGAATGGAGGTGTGTGAAGTCATACATTGGTGTGTGAAGTCAGAATGGAGGTGTGTGAAGTCACAGAATGGAGGTGTGTGAACTCAGATTGGAGGTGTGTGAAGTCATAGATGGAGGTGTGTGAAGTCATAGTATGGAGTTGTGTGAAATCATAGAATGGAGTTTTGTGAATTCACAGAATGGAGGAGTGTGAAGTCAGAATGGCGGAGTGTGAAGTCATATAATGGAGGTGTGTGAAGTTAGAATGGAGGTGTGTGAAATCATAGAATGGTGGTGTGTGAAGTCATAATGGAGGTGTGTGAAGACATAGAATGAAGGCGTGTGAAGTCACAGAATTGAGGTGTGTGAAGTCATAGAATGGAGGTGTGTGAAGTCATAGAATGGATGTTTGTGAAGTAAGAATGAAGGTGTGTGAAGTCATAGAATGGAAGTGTGTGAAGTCACAGAATGGAGGTGTGTGACGTCATAGAATGGAGCTGTGTGAATTCAGAATGGAGGTGTGTGAAGTCATAGGATGGAGGTGTGTGCAGTCATGGAATGGATGTTTCTGAAGTAGGAATGAAGGAGTGTGAAGTCATAGAATGGAGGTGTGTGAAGTCAAAATGGAGGTTTGTGAACTCAAGGAATGGAGGTGTGTGAAGTCATGGAATGGAGGTGTGTGAAGTCCAAGAATGGAGGTTTGTGAAGTCAAACAGTGGAGGTGTGTGAAGTCACAGAATGGAGGTGTGTGAAGTCACAGACTGGAGGTGTGTGAAGTCAAAATGGAGGTGTGTGAAGTCACAGAATGGAGGTGTATGAAGTCACAGAATGGAGGTGTTTGAAGTCAAAATTGTGGTGTGTGAATTCACAAATGGAGCTGTGTGAAGTCAGAATGGAGCTGAATGAAGTCATAGAATTGAGGTGGGTGAAGGCAGAATGGAAGTGTGTGAACTCGTAGAATGGAGGTATGTGAAGTCAAAATGGAGGTGTGTGAAGTCATAGAATGGTGGTTTTTGATGTGAAAGAATGGAGGTGTGTGAACTCAGCTTGGAGGTGTGTGAAATCACAGAAGCAAGGTGTGTCAACTCAGAAACGAGGTGTGTGAAGTCATAGAATGGAGGTGTGTGAAGTCACAGAATGAAGGTGTTTGAAGTCATAGAAGGAGGTGTCTGAAGTCCCAGAATGGAGGTGTGTGAAGACACAGAATGGAGGTGTGTGAACTCAGAGAGGAGGTGTGTGAAGTCACAGAATTTAGGTGTGTGAAGTCATAGAATGGAAGTGTGTGAAGTCATAGAATGGAGGTGTGTGAAGTCAGAATGGAGGTGTGTGAAGTCACAGAATGGAGGTGTGTGAACCCAGAATGGAGGTGTGTGAAGTCACAGAATGGAGGTTTGTGAAGTCATAGAATGGAGGTGTATGAAGTCATAGAATGGATGTTGCTGAAGTAAGATTGAAGGTGTGTGAAGTCATAGAATGGTGGTGTCTGAAGTCATAGAATGGATGTTGCTGAAGTAAGAATGAAGGTGTGTGAACTCATAGAATTGAGGTGTATGAATTCATAGCATGGAGGTGTGTGAATTCATGGAACGGAGGTGTGTGAAGTCAAAGAATGGAGGTGTATGATGTCAGACAATGGAAGTGTGTGAAGTCATAGAATGGAGGTGTGTAAAGTCTTAGAATGGAGATGTGCGAAGTCATAGAATGGAGGTGTGTGAAGTCACAGAAGGGAGGTGTGTGAAGTCACAGAATGAAGGTGTGTAAAGTCACAGAGTGGAGGTGTGTGAAGGCACAGAATGGAGGGGTGTGAAGTCAAAGAATGGAGGAATGTGAAGTCACATAATGGAGATGTGTGAAGTCAGAATAGAGGTGTGCGAAGTCATAGAATGGAGGTGTGTGAAGTCATAGAATGGAGATGTGTGAAGTCATAGAATGGAGGTGTGTGAAGTCACAAAATGGAGGTGTGTGAAGTCATATGATGGAGGTGTGTGAAGTCACAGAATGGAGGTGTTTGTACTCAGAATGGAGGTGTGTGAAGTCACAGAATGGAGGTGTGTGAAATCATAGAATGGAGATGTGTTAAGTCACAGAATGGAGGTGTGTGAAATCGTAGAGTGGAGGTGTGTGAAGTCAGAGAATCAAGGTGTGTGAAGTCACAGAATGGAGGTGTGTGAAGTCACAAAATGGAGGTGTGTGAACTCACAATGGAGGTGAGTGAAGTCACAGAATGGAGGTGTGTGAAGTCATAGAATGGAAGTGTGTGAAGTCATAGAATGTAGGTGTGTGATGTCAGAATGGAGGTGTGTGAAGTCACAGAATGGAGGTGTGTGACGTCATAAATGTTGGTGTGTGAAGTCATAGAATGGAGGTTTGAAGTCATTGAATGGAGGTGTGAAGTCACAGAATGGAGGTGTGTGAAGTCACAGAAGGCAGGTGTGTGAAGTCACAGAAGAGAGTTGTGTGAAGTCACAATGGAGGTGTGTGAAGTCATAGAATGGAGGTGTGTGAAGTCATAGAATGGAGGTGTGTGAAGTCACAGAATGGAGGTGTGTGAAGTCACGGAATTGAGGTGTGTGAAGTCACAGAATGGAAGTGTGTGAACTCAGAATGGAGGTGTGTAAAGTCACAGAATGGAGGTGTGTGAAGTCCTAGAATGGAAGTGTGTGAAGTCATAGAATGGAGGTGTGTGAAGTAAGAATGGAGGTGTGTGAAGTCAGAGAATGGAGGTGTTTGAAGTCATAGAATGGAGGTGTGTGAAGTCATAGAATGGAGGTGTGTGAAGTCAAAATTGTGGTGTGTGAATTCACAAATGAAGGTGTGTGAAGTCAGAATGGAGCTGAGTGAAGTCATAGAATGGAGGTGGGTGAAGGCAGAATGGAAGTGTGTGAACTCGTAGAATGGAGGTGTGTGAAGTCAAAATGGAGGTGTGTGAAGTCATAGAAGGAGGTATCTGAGGTCACAGAATGGAGGTGTGTGAAGACACAGAATGGAGGTGTGTGAACTCAGAGAGGAGGTGTGTGAAGTCACAGAATGGAGGTGTGTGAAGTAATAGAATGTAAGTTTGTGAAGTCATAGAATGGAGGTGTGTGAAGTCCGAATGTAGGTGTGTGAAGTCGCAGAATGGAGGTGTGTGAACATAGAATGGAGGTGTGTGAAGTCACAGAATGGAGGTTTGTGAAGTCATAGAATGGAGGTGTATGAAGTCATAGAACGGATGTTGCTGAAGTAAGAATGAAGGTGTGTGACGTCATAGAATGGAGGTGTCTGAAGTCATAGAATGGATGTTGCTGAAGTAAGAATGAAGTTGTGTGAACTCATGGAATGGAGGTGTGTGAACTCGTAGAATGGAGGTGTTTGAATTCATGGAACGGAGGTGTGTGAAGTCAAAGAATGGAGGTATATGATATCAAACAATGGAAGTGTGTGAAGTAATAGAATGGAGGTGTGTGAAGACATATAATGGAGGTGTGTGAAGTCACAGAAGGGAGGTGTGTGAAGTCACAGAATGGAGGTGTGTAAAGTCACAGAGTGGAGGTGTGTGAAGGCACAGAACGGAGGGGTGTGAAGTCAAAGAATGGAGGAATGTGAAGTCACAGAATGGAGATGTGTGAAGTCAGAATAGAGGTGTGCGAAGTCATAGAATGGAGGTGTGTGAAGTCATAGAATGGAGGTGTGTGAAGTCACAAAATGGAGGTGTGTGAAGTCATATAATGGAGGTGTGTGAAGTCACAGAATGGAGGTGTGTGAACTCACAATGGAGGTGAGTGAAGTCACAGAATGGAGGTGTGTGAAGTCAGAAAATGGAAGTGTGGGAAGTCATAGAATGTAGGTGTGTGATGTCAGAATGGAGGTGTGTGAAGTCACAGAATGGAGTTGTGTGACGTCATAAATGTTGGTGTGTGAAGTCATAGAATGGAGGTGTGAAGTCATAGAATGAAAAGGTGAAGTCATAGAATGGAGGTGTGTGAAGTCACAGAAGGCAGGTGTGTGAAGTCACAGAATAGAGTTGTGTGAAATCACAATGGAGGTGTGTGATTTCATAGAATGGACGTGTATGAAGTCAAACAATGGAACTGTGTGAAGTCATAGAGTGGAGGTGTGTGAAATCACAAAATGGAGGTGTGTGTAGTCACAGAGTGGAGGTGTGTAAAGTCACAGAGTGGAGGTGTGTGAAGTCTCAGAATGGAGGAGTGTGAAGTCATTGAATGGAGGTGTTTGAAGTCATAGAATGTTGGTTTTTGAAGTCACAGAATGGAGGTGTGTGAAGTCATAGAATGGAGGTGTGTGAAGTCATAGAATGGAAGTGTGTGAAGTCACAGAATGGAGGTGTGTGAACTCATAGAATGGAGGAGTGTGAAGTCATAGAATGGAGGTGTGTGAAGTCACAGATGGAGGTGTGTGAAGTCACAGAATGGAGGTGTGTGAAGTCACAGAATGGAGGTGAGTGAACCCAGAATGGAGGTGTGTGCATACAGAGAACGGAGGTTTGTGAAATCATAGAATGGATATATCTGAAGTAAGAATGAATGTGTGTGAAGTCATAGAATGGAGGTGTGTGAAGTCAAAATGAGGTGCGTGAAGTCAAACAATGGAGTTGTGTGAAGTCACAGAATGGAGGTGTGTGAAGTCACAGAATGGAAGTGTGTGAAGTCAAAATGGCGGTGTGTGAAGTCAGAGAATGGAGGTGCGTGAAGTCAAAGAATGGACATGTGTGAAGTCAAAATTGTGGTGTGTGAAATCACAAATGCAGGTGTGTGAAGTCACAGAATGGAGGTGTGTGAAGTCACAATGGAGGTGTGTGAAGTCAAAAAAGGAAGTGTGAAGTCATAGAATGGATGTGTATGAAGTCATGGAATGGAGGTTTGTGAAG
This sequence comes from Megascapheus bottae, assembly GCA_024803745.1. Classification (NCBI taxonomy): domain Eukaryota; kingdom Metazoa; phylum Chordata; class Mammalia; order Rodentia; family Geomyidae; genus Megascapheus; species Megascapheus bottae. The sequence goes on along the minus strand of JANJXV010001020.1, from coordinate 136,573 downwards.
TCAAATATTGGAAGCGTGTGAAGTTACAGAATTGAGGTGTATGAAGTCATAGAATGTAGGTGTGTGAAATCAGAGAATGGAGGTGTGTGAAGTCAGAATGCAGGTGTGTGAAGTCATAGAATGGAGGTGTGTGAAGTCATAGAATGGAGGTGTGTGAAGTCATACAATGGATGTTGCTGAAGTAAGAATGAAGGTGTGTGAAGTCATAGAATGGAGGTGTCTGAAGTCATAGAATGGATGTTGCTGAAGTAAGAATGAAGGTGTGTGAACTCATAGAATGGAGGTATGTGAACTCATAGAATGGAGGTGTGTGAATTCATGGAACGGAGGTGTGTGATGTCAAAGAATGGAGGTGTATGATGTCAAACAATGGAAGTGTGTGAAGTCAGAGAATTGAGGTTTGTGAAGTCTTAGAATGGAGATGTGTGAAGTCATAGAATGGAGGTGTGTGAAGTCACAGAAGGGAGGTGTGTGAAGTCACAGAATGGAGGTGTGTAAAGTCACAGAGTGGAGGTGTGTGAAGGCACAGAATGGAGGGGTGTGAAGTCAAAGAATGGAGGTATGTGAAGTCACAGAATGGAGGGGTGTGAAGTCAGAATAGAGGTGTACGAAGTCATAGAATGGAGGTGTATGAAGTCAGAATGGAGCTGTGTGAACTCATAGAATGGAGGTGTGTGAAGTCACAATGGAGATGTGTGAATTCATAGAATGGTGGTTTTTCAAGTCACAGAATGGAGGTGTGTGAAGTCAGAGAATGGAGGTGTGTGAACTCAGAATGGAGGTGTGTGAAGTCACAGAACGGAGATTTGTGAAGTCATAGAATGGAGGTGTGTGAAGTCATAGAACGGATGTTTCTGAAGTAAGAATGAAGTTGTGTGAAGTCATAGAATGGAGGTGTGTGAAGTCAAAATGGAGCTGTGTGAACTCACAGAATGGAGGTTTGTGAACTCATAGAATGGAGGTGTGTGAAGTCATGGAATGGAGGTTGGTGAAGTCAAAGAATGGAGGTGTGTGAAGTCAAACAATAAAGGTGTGTGAAGTCACAGAATTGAGGTGTGTGAAATCACAGAATGGAGGTTTGTGAAGTCAAAAAGGTGGTGTGTAGAGTCACAAATGGAGGTTTGTGAACTCATAGAATGGAGGTGTGTGAAGTCTAAGAATGGAGGTGTGTGAAGTCATCGAATGGAGGTGTGCGAAGTCATGGAATGGAGGTGTGTGAAGTCACAGAATGGAGGTGTGTGAAGTCAGAATGGAGTTGTGTGAAGTCATAGAATGGAGGTGTGTGAAGTCAGAATGGAGGTGTGTGAAGTCATAGAATGGAGGGGTGTGAAGTCAGAATGGAGGTGTGTGAACTCATAGAATGGAGGTGTGTGAAGCCACAATGGAGGTGTTTGAAGTGATAGAATGGAGGTGTGTGAAGTCACAGAATGGAGATGTGTGAAGTCATAGAATGGAGCTGTGTGAAGTCAGATTGGAGGTGTGTGAAGTCACAGAATGGAGGTGTGTGAACTCAGAATGGAGGTGTGTGAAGTCACAGAATGGAGGTGTGTGAAGTCATAGAATGGAGGTGTGTGAAGTCATAGAATGGAGGTGTGTGAAGTCATAATATAGGTGTGTGAAGTCACAGAATTCAGGTGTGTGAAGTCACAGAATGGAGGTGTGTGAAGTCATAGATTGGAGGTGTGTGAAGTCATAGAATGGATGTTTGTGAAGTAAGAATGAAGGTGTGTGAAGGCACAGAATGGAGGTGTGTGAAGTTATGGAATGGAGCTGTGTGAAGTCAGAATGGAGGTGTGTGAAGTCATAGAATGGAGGGGTGTGCACTCACAATGGAGTTGTGTGAAGTCAAAGAATCGTGGTGTGTGAAGTCAAAGAATGGAAGTGTGTGAAGTCATAGAATGGAGGTGTGTGAAGTCATAGAATGGAGGTGCGTGAAGTCACAGAATTGATGTTTGTGAGTTCAGAATGGAGGTGTGTGAAGTCAGAATGGAGGTGTGTGAAGTCAAAGAATGGGGGTGTGTGATGTCACCGAATTGATGTTTGTGAAATCAGAATGGAGGTGTGTGAAGTCAGAATGGAGGTGTGTGAAGTCATAGAATTGAGGTGTGTGAAGTCACAATGCAGGTGTGTGAACTCATAGAATGGAGATGCGTGAAGTCACAGAATGGAGGTGTGTGAAGTCATAGAATGGAGGTGTGTGAAGTCATAGAATGGAGGTGTGTGAAGTCATAGAATGGACGTTTATGAACTCATAGAATGGAGATCTGTAAAGTCATAGAATGGATGTTTTTGAAGTAAGAATGTAGGGGTGTGAAGTCATAGAATGGAGGTGTGTGCAATCAAAATGGTGGTATGTGAACTCATAGAATGGATGTTTGTGAACTGATAGAGTGGAGGTGTGTGAAGTCAAAGAATGGAGGTGTGTGAAGTCAAACAATGGAGGTGTGCGAAGTCACAGAATGGAGGTGTGTGAAGTCAAAGAAAGGAAGTGTGTGAAGTCAAAATGGAGGTGTGTGAAGTCACAGAATGGAGGTTTGTGAAGTCACAGAATGGAGGTTTGTGAAGTCAAAATGGTGGTGTGTAAAGTCACAAATGGAGGTGTGTGAAGTCACAGAATGTAGGTGTGTGAACTCAAAATGGAGGAGTGTGAAGTGAAAGAATGGAGGTGTGTGAAGTCATAGAATGAAAGTGTGTGAAGTCACAGAATGAAGGTGTGTTAAGTCACAGAACGGAGTTGTGTGAACTCAGAATGGAGGTGTGTGAAGTCCAAAAATGGAGGTGTGGGAAGTCATAGAATGGAGGTGTGTGAAGTCACAAAATGGAGATGTGTGAATTCCTAGAATCGAGGTGTGTGAAGTCATAGAATAGAGGTGTGTGAAGTCGCAGAATGGAGGTGTGTGAAATCACAGAATGGAGGTGTGTGAAGTCACAGAATGGAGGTGTGTGAACTCACAATGGAGGTGTGTGAAGTCAAACAATGGAGGTGTGGGAAGTCGTAGAATGGAAGTGTGTGAAGTCATTGAATGAAGGTGTGTGAAGCCAGAATTGAGGTGTGTGAAGACACAGAGTTGAGGTGTGTGAACTCAGAATGAATGTGCGTGAAGTCAAAGAATGGAGCTTTGTGAAGTCATAGAATGGAGGTGTATGAAGTCATAGAATGGATGTTTCTGAAGCAGAATGGAGGTGTGTGAAGTCAAAATGGAGGTGTGCGAACTCATAAAATGGAGATGAGTGAAGTCATGGAAAGGAGGTGTGTGAAGTCCAAAAATGGAGGTGTGTGAAGTCAAACAATGGTGATGTGTGAAGTCACAGAACGGAGGTGTGTGAAGTCAAAGAATGGAAGTGTGTGAGGTCAAAATTGAGGTGTGTGAAGTCACAGAATTGAGGTGTGTGAAGTCACGGAATGGAGGTGTGTGAAGTCACAGAATGGAGGTGTGTGAACTCAGAATGGAGGTGTGAGAAGTCACAGAATGGAGGTGTGTGAACTCATAGAATGGAAGTGTGTGAAGTCATAGAATGGAGGTTTGTGAAGTAAGAATGGAGGGGTGTGAAGTCAACGAAAGGAGTTGTGTGAACTCAGAATAGAGGTGTGTGAATTCACAGAATGGAGGTTTGTGAAGTCATAGAATGGAGTTGTCTGGGGTCATAGAATGGATGTTTCTGAAGTAAGAATGAAGGTGTGTGAAGTCATAGAATGGAGGTGTGTGAAGTCATAGAATGGAGGTGTGTGAAGTCACAGAATGGAGGTATCTGAAGTCAGAATGGAGGTGTGAAGTCATAGAATAGAGGTGGGTGAAGTCATAGAAAGGAGGTGTGGGAAGTCAAAGAATGGAGGTGTGTGAAGTCACAGAATGGAGGTGTGTGAAGTAATGGAATGGAGGTGTGTGAAGTCACAGAATGGAGGTGTGTGAACTCAGAATGGAGGTGTGTGAAGTCACAGAATGGAGGTGTGTGAAGTCACGGAATGGAGGTGTGTGAAGTCACAGAATGGAGGTGTGTGAACTCAGAATGGAGGTGTGTGAAGTCACAGAATGGAGGTGTGTGAAGTCCTAGAATGGAAGTGTGTGAAGTCATAGAATGGAGGTATGTGAAGTAAGAATGGAGGTGTGTGAAGTCACAGAATGCAGGTGTGTGAAGTCCTAGAATGGAAGTGTGTGAAGTCATAGAATGGAGGTGTGTGAAGTAACAATGGAGGTGTGTGAAGTCACGGAATGGAGGTGTGTGAAGTCACAGAATGGAGGTGTGTGAACTCAGAATGGAGGTGTGAGAAGTCACAGAATGGAGGTGTGTGAAGTCATAGAATGGAAGTGTGTGAAGTCATAGAATGGAGGTTTGTGAAGGAAGAATGGAGGTGTGTGAAGTCACCGAATGGAGTTGTGTGAACTCAGAATAGAGGTGTGTGAATTCACAGAATGGAGGTTTGTGAAGTCATAGAATGGAGTTGTGTGAGGTCATAGAATGGATGTTTCTGAAGTAAGAATGAAGGTGTGTGAAGTCATAGAATGGAGCTGTGTGAATTCATACAATGGAGGTGTGTGAAGTCAGAAAATGGAGGTATCTGAAGTCAGAAAGGAGGTGTGAAGTCATAGAATAGAGGTGGGTGAAGTCATAGAAAGGAGGTGTGGGAAGTCATAGAATGGAGCAGTGTGAAGTCATAGAGTGGAGGTGAGTAAAGTCACAGGTTCGAGGTCTGTGAAGTCATAGAATGGAGGTGTGTGAAGTCAGAATGGAGGTGTGTGAAGTCATAAAATGGAGGTTTGTGAACTCGTAGAATGGAGGTGTGTGACGTCACAATGGAAGTGTATGAAGTTACAGAATGGAGGTGTGTGAAGTCATACATTGGTGTGTGAAGTCAGAATGGAGGTATGTGAAGTCAAAGAATGGAGGTGTGTGAACTCAGAATGGAGGTGTGTGAAGTCATAGATGGTGGTGTGTGAAGTCATAGTATGGAGGTGTGTGAAATCATAGAATGGAGATTTGTGAATTCACAGAATGGAGGAGTGTGAAGTCAGAATGGCCGAGTGTGAAGTCTTAGAATGGAGGTCTGTGAGGTTAGAATGGAGGTGTGTGAACTCATAGAATGTAGGTGTATGAATTCACAATGGAGGTGTGTGAAGATATAGAATGGAGGTGTGTGAAGTCACAGAATGGAGGTGTGTGAAGTCATAGAATGGAAGTGTGTGAAGTGACAGAATGGAGGTGTGTGAAGTCATAGAATGGAGGTGTGTTAAGTCACAGAATGGAGGTGTGTGAAGTCAGAGAATGGAGGTGTGTGAACTCAGAATGGAGGTGTGTGAAGTCACAAAACGGAGATTTGTGAAGTCATAGAATGGAGGTGCGTGAAGTCATAGAATGGAGGTGTGTGAAGTCAAAATGGAGCTGTGTGAACTCATAGAATGGAGGTTTGTGAACTCATAGAATGGAGGTGGGTGAAGTCATGGAATGGAGGTGTGTGAAGTCAAAGAATGGAGGTGTGTGAAGTCAAACAATAAAGGTGTGTGAAGTCACAGAATGGAGGTGTGTGAAATCACAGAATGGAGGTTTGTGAAATCAAAAAGGTGGTGTGTAGAGTCACAAATGGAGGTTTGTGAACTCATAGAATGGAGGTGTGTGAAGTCTAAGAATGGAGGTGTGTGAAGTCATGGAATGGAGGTGTGCGAAGTCATGGAATGGAGGTGTGTGAAGTCACAGAATGGAGGTGCGTGAAGTCAGAATGGAGTTGTGTGAAGTCATAGAATGGAGGTGTGTGAAGTCAGAATGGAGGTGTGTGAAGTCATAGAATGGAGGGCTGTGAAGTCAGAATGGAGGTGTGTGAACTCACAGAATGGAGGTGTGTGAAGCCACAATGGAGGTGTTTGAAGTCATAGAATGGAGGTGTGTGAAGTCACAGAATGGAGATGTGTGAAGTCATAGAATGGAGCTGTGTGAAGTCAGATTGGAGGTGTGTGAAGTCACAGAATGGAGGAGTGTGAACTCAGAATGGAGGTGTGTGAAGTCACAGAATGGAGGTGTGTGAAGTCATAGAATGGAGGTGTGTGAAGTCATAGAATGGAGGTGTGTGAAGTCATAATATAGGTGTGTGAAGTCACAGAACTCAGGTGTGTGAAGTCACACAATGGAGGTGTGTGAAGTCATAGATTGAAGGTGTGTGAAGTCATAGAATGGAGGTGCGTGAAGTCATAGAATGGATGTTTGTGAAGTAAGAATGAAGGTGTGTGAAGGCACAGAATGGAGGTGTGTGAAGTCATGGAATGGAGCTGTGTGAAGTCAGAATGGAGGTGTGTGAAGTCATAGAATGGAGGGGTGTGAACTCACAATGGAGTTGTGTGAAGTCAAAGAATGGTGGTGTGTGAAGTCAAAGAATGGAAGTGTGTGAAGTCATAGAATGGAGGTGTGTGAAGTCATAGAATGGAGGTGTGTGAAGTCATAGAATGGAGGTGTGTGAAGTCACAGAATTTATGTTTGTGAGGTCAGAATGGAGGTGTGTGAAGTCAGAATGGAGGTGTGTGAAGTCAAAGAATGGAGGTGTGTGATGTCACCGAATTGATGTTTGTGAAATCAGAATGGAGGTGTGTGAAGTCAGAATGGAGGTGTGTGAAGTCATAGAATGGAGGTGTGTGAAGTCACAATGCAGGTGTGTGAACTCATAGAATGGGATGCGTGAAGTCACAGAATGGAGGTGTGTGAAGTCATAGAATGGAGGTGTGTGAAGTCATAGAATGGAGGTGTGTGAAGTCATAGAATGGACGTTTGTGAACTCATAGAATGGAGATCTGTAAAGTCAAAGAATGGATGTTTTTGAAGTAAGAATGTAGGGGTGTGAAGTCATAGAATGGAGGTGTGTGCAATCAAAATGGTGGTATGTGAACTCATAGAATGGATGTGTGTGAACTGATAGAGTGGAGGTGTGTGAAGTCATGGAATGGAGGTGTGTGAAGTCAAAGAATGGAGGTGTGTGAAGTCAAACAATGGAGGTGTGCGAAGTCACAGAATGGAGGAGTGTGAAGTCAAAGAATGGAAGTGTGTGAAGTCAAAATGGAGGTGTGTGAAGTCACAGAATGGAGGTTTGTGAAGTCACAGAATGGAGGTTTGTGAAGTCAAAATGGTGGTGTGTAAAGTCACAAATGGAGGTGTGTGAAGTCACAGATTGTAGGTGTGTGAACTCAAAATGGAGGAGTGTGAAGTGAAAGAATGGAGGTGTGTGAAGTCACAGAATGAAGGTGTGTGAAGTCACAGAATGAAGGTGTGTTAAGTCACAGAACGGAGTTGTGTGAACTCAGAATGGAGGTGTGTGAAGTCCAAAAATGGAGGTGTGGGAAGTCATAGAATGGAGGTGTGTGAAGTCACAAAATGGAGATGTGTGAATTCCTAGAATCGAGGTGTGTGAAGTCATAGAATAGAGGTGTGTGAAGTCACAGAATGGAGGTGTGTGAAGTCACAGAATGGAGGTGTGTGAAGTCACAGAATGGAGGTGTGTGAACTCACAATGGAGGTGTGCGAAGTCAAACAATGGAGGTGTGGGAAGTCATAGAATGGAAGTGTGTGAAGTCATAGAATGAAGGCGTGTGAAGCCAGAATTGAGGTGTGTGAAGACACAGAGTTGAGGTGTGTGAACTCAGAATGAATGTGAGTGAAGTCAAAGAATGGAGGTTTGTGAAGTCATAGAATGGAGGTGTATGAAGTCATAGAATGGATGTTTCTGAAGTAGAATGGAGGTGTGTGAAGTCAAAATGGAGGTGTGCGAACTCATAAAATGGAGATGAGTGAAGTCATGGAAAGGAGGTGTGTGAAGTAAAAAATGGAGGTGTGTGAAGTCAAACAATGGTGATGTGTGAAGTCACAGAACGGAGGTGTGTGAAGTCAAAGAATGGAAGTGTGTGAGGTCAAAATGGAGTTGTGTGAAGTCACAGAATGGAGGTGTGTGAAGTCACGGAATGGAGGTGTGTGAAGTCACAGAATGGAGGTGTGTGAACTCAGAATGGAGGTGTGAGAAGTCACAGAATGGAGGTGTGTGAACTCATAGAACGGAAGTGTGTGAAGTCATAGAATGGAGGTTTGTGACGTAAGAATGGAGGTGTGTGAAGTCAACGAAAGGAGTTGTGTGAACTCAGAATAGAGGTGTGTGAATTCACAGAATGGAGGTTTGTGAAGTCATAGAATGGAGTTGTGTGAGGTCATAGAATGGATGTTTCTGAAGTAAGAATGAAGGTGTGTGAAGTCATAGAATGGAGGTGTGTGAAGTCATAGAATGGAGGTGTGTGAAGTCACAGAATGGAGGTATCTGAAGTCAGAATGGAGGTGTGAAGTCATAGAATAGAGGTGGGTGAAGTCATAGAAAGGAGGTGTGGGAAGTCAAAGAATGGAGGTGTGTGAAGTCACAGAATGGAGGTGTGTGAAGTCACGGAATGGAGGTGTGTGAAGTCACAGAATGGAGGTGTGTGAACTCAGAATGGAGGTGTGTGAAGTCACAGAATGGAGGTGTGTGAAGTCACGGAATGGAGGTGTGTGAAGTCACAGAATGGAGGTGTGTGAACTCAGAATGGAGGTGTGTGAAGTCACAGAATGGAGGTGTGTGAAGTCCTAGAATGGAAGTGTGTGAAGTCATAGAATGGAGGTATGTGAAGTAAGAATGGAGGTGTGTGAAGTCACAGAATGCAGGTGTGTGAAGTCCTAGAATGGAAGTGTGTGAAGTCATAGAATGGAGGTGTGTGAAGTAACAATGGAGGTGTGTGAAGTCACGGAATGGAGGTGTGTGAAGTCACAGAATGGAGGTGTGTGAATTCAGAATGGAGGTGTGAGAAGTCACAGAATGGAGGTGTGTGAAGTCATAGAATGGAAGTGTGTGAAGTCATAGAATGGAGGTTTGTGAAGGAAGAATGGAGGTGTGTGAAGTCACCGAATGGAGTTGTGTGAACTCAGAATAGAGGTGTGTGAATTCACAGAATGGAGGTTTGTGAAGTCATAGAATGGAGTTGTGTGAGGTCATAGAATGGATGTTTCTGAAGTAAGAATGAAGGTGTGTGAAGTCATAGAATGGAGCTGTGTGAATTCATAGAATGGAGGTGTGTGAAGTCAGAAAATGGAGGTATCTGAAGTCAGAAAGGAGGTGTGAAGTCATAGAATAGAGGTGGGTGAAGTCATAGAAAGGAGGTGTTGGAAGTCATAGAATGGAGCAGTGTGAAGTCATAGAGTGGAGGTGAGTAAAGTCACAGATTCGAGGTCTGTGAAGTCGTAGAATGGAGGTGTGTGAAGTCAGAATGGAGGTGTGTGAAGTCATAAAATGGAGGTTTGTGAACTCGTAGAATGGAGGTGTGTGACGTCACAATGGAAGTGTATGAAGTTACAGAATGGAGGTGTGTGAAGTCATACATTGGTGTGTGAAGTCAGAATGGAGGTATGTGAAGTCAAAGAATGGAGGTGTGTGAACTCAGAATGGAGGTGTGTGAAGTCATAGATGGTGGTGTGTGAAGTCATAGTATGGAGGTGTGTGAAATCATAGAATGGAGATTTGTGAATTCACAGAATGGAGGAGTGTGAAGTCAGAATGGCCGAGTGTGAAGTCTTAGAATGGAGGTCTGTGAGGTTAGAATGGAGGTGTGTGAACTCATAGAATGTAGGTGTATGAATTCACAATGGAGGTGTGTGAAGATATAGAATGGAGGTGTGTGAAGTCACAGAATGGAGGTGTGTGAAGTCATAGAATGGAAGTGTGTGAAGTGACAGAATGGAGGTGTGTGAAGTCATAGAATGGAGGTGTGTTAAGTCACAGAATGGAGGTGTGTGAAGTCAGAGAATGGAGGTGTGTGAACTCAGAATGGAGGTGTGTGAAGTCACAAAACGGAGATTTGTGAAGTCATAGAATGGAGGTGCGTGAAGTCATAGAATGGATGTTTCTGAAGTAAGAATGAAGGTGTGTGAAGTCATAGAATGGAGGTGTGTGAAGTCAAAATGGAGCTGTGTGAACTCATAGAATGGAGGTTTGTGAACTCATAGAATGGAGGTGGGTGAAGTCATGGAATGGAGGTGTGTGAAGTCAAAGAATGGAGGTGTGTGAAGTCAAACAATAAAGGTGTGTGAAGTCACAGAATGGAGGTGTGTGAAATCACAGAATGGAGGTTTGTGAAATCAAAAAGGTGGTGTGTAGAGTCACAAATGGAGGTTTGTGAACTCATAGAATGGAGGTGTGTGAAGTCTAAGAATGGAGGTGTGTGAAGTCATGGAATGGAGGTGTGCGAAGTCATGGAATGGAGGTGTGTGAAGTCACAGAATGGAGGTGTGTGAAGTCAGAATGGAGTTGTGTGAAGTCATAGAATGGAGGTGTGTGAAGTCAGAATGGAGGTGTGTGAAGTCATAGAATGGAGGGGTGTGAAGTCAGAATGGAGGTGTGTGAACTCATAGAATGGAGGTGTGTGAAGCCACAATGGAGGTGTTTGAAGTCATAGAATGGAGGTGTGAGAAGTCACAGAATGGAGATGTGTGAAGTCATAGAATGGAGCTGTGTGAAGTCAGATTGGAGGTGTGTGAAGTCACAGAATGGAGGTGTGTGAACTCAGAATGGAGGTGTGTGAAGTCACAGAATGGAGGTGTGTGAAGTCATAGAATGGAGGTGTGTGAAGTCATAGAATGGAGGTGTGTGAAGTCATAATATAGGTGTGTGAAGTCACAGAATTCAGGTGTGTGAAGTCACACAATGGAGGTGTGTGAAGTCATAGATTGGAGGTGTGTGAAGTCATAGAATGGAGGTGCGTGAAGTCATAGAATGGATGTTTGTGAAGTAAGAATGAAGGTGTGTGAAGGCACAGAATGGAGGTGTGTGAAGTCATGGAATGGAGCTGTGTGAAGTCAGAATGGAGGTGTGTGAAGTCATAGAATGGAGGGGTGTGAACTCACAATGGAGTTGTGTGAAGTCAAAGAATGGTGGTGTGTGAAGTCAAAGAATGGAAGTGTGTGAAGTCATAGAATGGAGGTGTGTGAAGTCATAGAATGGAGGTGTGTGAAGTCATAGAATGGAGGTGTGTGAAGTCACAGAATTGATGTTTGTGAGGTCAGAATGGAGGTGTGTGAAGTCAGAATGGAGGTGTGTGAAGTCAAAGAATGGAGGTGTGTGATGTCACCGAATTGATGTTTGTGATATCAGAATGGAGGTGTGTGAAGTCAGAATGGAGGTGTGTGAAGTCATAGAATGGAGGTGTGTGAAGTCACAATGCAGGTGTGTGAACTCATAGAATGGGATGCGTGAAGTCACAGAATGGAGGTGTGTGAAGTCATAGAATGGAGGTGTGTGAAGTCATAGAATGGAGGTGTGTGAAGTCATAGAATGGACGTTTGTGAACTCATAGAATGGAGATCTGTAAAGTCATAGAATGGATGTTTTTGAAGTAAGAATGTACGGGTGTGAAGTCATAGAATGGAGGTGTGTGCAATCAAAATGTTGGTATGTGAACTCATAGAATGGATGTGTGTGAACTGATAGAGTGGAGGTGTGTGAAGTCATGGAATGGAGGTGTGTGAAGTCAAAGAATGGAGGTTTGTGAAGTCAAACAATGGAGGTGTGCGAAGTCACAGAATGGAGGAGTGTGAAGTCAAAGAATGGAAGTGTGTGAAGTCAAAATGGAGGTGTGTGAAGTCACAGAATGGAGGTTTGTGAAGTCACAGAATGGAGGTTTGTGAAGTCAAAATGGTGGTGTGTAAAGTCACAAATGGAGGTGTGTGAAGTCACAGAATGTAGGTGTGTGAACTCAAAATGGAGGAGTGTGAAGTGAAAGAATGGAGGTGTGTGAAGTCATAGAATGAAGGTGTGTGAAGTCACAGAATGAAGGTGTGTTAAGTCACAGAACGGAGTTGTGTGAACTCAGAATGGAGGTGTGTGAAGTCCAAAAATGGAGGTGTGGGAAGTCATAGAATGGAGGTGTGTGAAGTCACAAAATGGAGATGTGTGAATTCCTAGAATCGAGGTGTGTGAAGTCATAGAATAGAGGTGTGTGAAGTCACAGAATGGAGGTGTGTGAAGTCACAGAATGGAGGTGTGTGAAGTCACAGAATGGAGGTGTGTGAACTCACAATGGAGGTGTGCGAAGTCAAACAATGGAGGTGTGGGAAGTCATAGAATGGAAGTGTGTGAAGTCATAGAATGAAGGCGTGTGAAGCCAGAATTGAGGTGTGTGAAGACACAGAGTTGAGGTGTGTGAACTCAGAATGAATGTGCGTGAAGTCAAAGAATGGAGGTTTGTGAAGTCATAGAATGGAGGTGTATGAAGTCATAGAATGGATGTTTCTGAAGTAGAATGGAGGTGTGTGAAGTCATAGAATGGAGGTGTGTGAAGTCAAAATGGAGGTGTGCGAACTCATAAAATGGAGATGAGTGAAGTCATGGAAAGGAGGTGTGTGAAGTGCAAAAATGGAGGTGTGTGAAGTCAAAAAATGGTGATGTGTGAAGTCACAGAACGGAGGTGTGTGAAGTCAAAGAATGGAAGTGTGTGAGGTCAAAATGGAGGTGTGTGAAGTCACAGAATGGAGGTGTGTGAAGTCACGGAATGGAGGTGTGTGAAGTCACAGAATGGAGGTGTGTGAAGTCATACATTGGTGTGTGAAGTCAGAATGGAGGTATGTGAAGTCAAAGAATGGAGGTGTGTGAACTCAGAATGGAGGTGTGTGAAGTCATAGATGGTGGTGTGTGAAGTCATAGTATGGAGGTGTGTGAAATCATAGAATGGAGATTTGTGAATTCACAGAATGGAGGAGTGTGAAGTCAGAATGGCCGAGTGTGAAGTCTTAGAATGGAGGTCTGTGAGGTTAGAATGGAGGTGTGTGAACTCATAGAATGTAGGTGTATGAATTCACAATGGAGGTGTGTGAAGATATAGAATGGAGGTGTGTGAAGTCACAGAATGGAGGTGTGTGAAGTCATAGAATGGAAGTGTGTGAAGTGACAGAATGGAGGTGTGTGAAGTCATAGAATGGAGGTGTGTTAAGTCACAGAATGGAGGTGTGTGAAGTCAGAGAATGGAGGTGTGTGAACTCAGAATGGAGGTGTGTGAAGTCACAAAACGGAGATTTGTGAAGTCATAGAATGGAGGTGCGTGAAGTCATAGAATGGATGTTTCTGAAGTAAGAATGAAGGTGTGTGAAGTCATAGAATGGAGGTGTGTGAAGTCAAAATGGAGCTGTGTGAACTCATAGAATGGAGGTTTGTGAACTCATAGAATGGAGGTGGGTGAAGTCATGGAATGGAGGTGTGTGAAGTCAAAGAATGGAGGTGTGTGAAGTCAAACAATAAAGGTGTGTGAAGTCACAGAATGGAGGTGTGTGAAATCACAGAATGGAGGTTTGTGAAATCAAAAAGGTGGTGTGTAGAGTCACAAATGGAGGTTTGTGAACTCATAGAATGGAGGTGTGTGAAGTCTAAGAATGGAGGTGTGTGAAGTCATGGAATGGAGGTGTGCGAAGTCATGGAATGGAGGTGTGTGAAGTCACAGAATGGAGGTGTGTGAAGTCAGAATGGAGTTGTGTGAAGTCATAGAATGGAGGTGTGTGAAGTCAGAATGGAGGTGTGTGAAGTCATAGAATGGAGGGGTGTGAAGTCAAAATGGAGGTGTGTGAACTCATATAATGGAGGTGTGTGAAGCCACAATGGAGGTGTTTGAAGTCATAGAATGGAGGTGTGTGAAGTCACAGAATGGAGATGTGTGAAGTCATAGAATGGAGCTGTGTGAAGTCAGATTGGAGGTGTGTGAAGTCACAGAATGGAGGTGTGTGAACTCAGAATGGAGGTGTGTGAAGTCACAGAATGGAGGTGTGTGAAGTCATAGAATGGAGGTGTGTGAAGTCATAGAATGGAGGTGTGTGAAGTCATAATATATGTGTGTGAAGTCACAGAATTCAGGTGTGTGAAGTCACACAATGGAGGTGTGTGAAGTCATAGATTGGAGGTGTGTGAAGTCATAGAATGGAGGTGCGTGAAGTCATAGAATGGATGTTTGTGAAGTAAGAATGAAGGTGTGTGAAGGCACAGAATGGAGGTGTGTGAAGTCATGGAATGGAGCTGTGTGAAGTCAGAATGGAGGTGTGTGAAGTCATAGAATGGAGGGGTGTGAACTCACAATGGAGTTGTGTGAAGTCAAAGAATGGTGGTGTGTGAAGTCAAAGAATGGAAGTGTGTGAAGTCATAGAATGGAGGTGTGTGAAGTCATAGAATGGAGGTGTGTGAAGTCATAGAATGGAGGTGTGTGAAGTCACAGAATTGATGTTTGTGAGGTCAGAATGGAGGTGTGTGAAGTCAGAATGGAGGTGTGTGAAGTCAAAGAATGGAGGTGTGTGATGTCACCGAATTGATGTTTGTGAAATCAGAATGGAGGTGTGTGAAGTCAGAATGGAGGTGTGTGAAGTCATAGAATGGAGGTGTGTGAAGTCACAATGCAGGTGTGTGAACTCATAGAATGGGATGCGTGAAGTCACAGAATGGAGGTGTGTGAAGTCATAGAATGGAGGTGTGTGAAGTCATAGAATGGAGGTGTGTGAAGTCATAGAATGGACGTTTGTGAACTCATAGAATGGAGATCTGTAAAGTCATAGAATGGATGTTTCTGAAGTAGAATGGAGGTGTGTGAAGTCATAGAATGGAGGTGTGTGAAGTCAAAATGGAGGTGTGCGAACTCATAAAATGGAGATGAGTGAAGTCATGGAAAGGAGGTGTGTGAAGTGCAAAAATGGAGGTGTGTGAAGTCAAAAAAATGGTGATGTGTGAAGTCACAGAACGGAGGTGTGTGAAGTCAAAGAATGGAAGTGTGTGAGGTCAAAATGGAGGTGTGTGAAGTCACAGAATGGAGGTGTGTGAAGTCACGGAATGGAGGTGTGTGAAGTCACAGAATGGAGGTGTGTGAACTCAGAATGGAGGTGTGAGAAGTCACAGAATGGAGGTGTGTGAAGTCATAGAATGGAGTTGTCTGAGGTCATAGAATGGATATTTCTGAAGTAAGAATGAAGGTGTATGAAGTCATAGAATGGAGGTGTGTGAAGTCATAGAATGGAGGTGTGTGAAGTCACAGAATGGAGGTATCTGAAGTCAGAATGGAGGTGTGAAGTCATAGAATAGAGGTGGTTGAAGTCATAGAAAGGAGGTGTGGGAAGTCAAAGAATGGAGGTGTGTGAAGTCACAGAATGGAGGTGTGTGAAGTCATGGAATGGAGGTGTGTGAAGTCACAGAATGGAGGTGTGTGAACTCAGAATGGAGGTGTGTGAAGTCACAGAATGGAGGTGTGTAAAGTCACGGAATGGAGGTGTGTGAAGTCACACAATGGAGGTGTGTGAACTCAGAATGGAGGTGTGTGAAGTCACAGAATGGAGGTGTGTGAAGTCCTAGAATGGAAGTGTGTGAAGTCATAGAATGGAGGTATGTGAAGTAAGAATGGAGGTGTGTGAAGTCACAGAATGCAGGTGTGTGAAGTCCTAGAATGGAAGTGTGTGAAGTCATAGACTGGAGGTGTGTGAAGTAAGAATGGAGGTGTGTGAAGTCACGGAATGGAGGTGTGTGTAGTCACAGAATGGAGGTGTGTGAAGTTAAAGAATGGAAGTGTGTGAGGTCA
This sequence comes from Megascapheus bottae, assembly GCA_024803745.1. Classification (NCBI taxonomy): domain Eukaryota; kingdom Metazoa; phylum Chordata; class Mammalia; order Rodentia; family Geomyidae; genus Megascapheus; species Megascapheus bottae. Next base: position 120,992 of record JANJXV010001020.1, on the reverse strand, counting down.
AAATGGAGGTGTGTAAAGTCACAGAATGGAGGTATGTGAAGTCACAGAATGGAGGTGTGTGAAGTCAAAATGGAGGTGTGTGAACTCATAGAATGGAGGTGTATGAACTCATAGAATGGAAGTGTGTGAAGTCATGGAATGGAGGTGTGTGAAGTCAAAGAATGGAGGTGTGAAGTCAAACAATAAAGGTGTGTGAAGTCACAGAATGGAGGTGTGTGAAATCACAGAATGGAGGTGTGTGAAGTCAAAAAGGTGGTGTGTAGAATCACAAATGGAGGTGTGTGAACTCATGGAATGGAGGTGTGTGAAGTCACAGAATTGATGTTTGTGAAGTCAGAATGGAGGTGTGTGAACTCACAATGGAGGTGTGTGTAGTCAAAGAATGGAGGTGTGTGAAGTCAAAGAATGGAAGTGTGTGAAGTCTTAGAATGGAGGTGTGTGAAGTCATAGAATGGAAGTGTGTGAAGACATAGAATGGAGGTGTGTGAAGTCACAGAACTGATGTTTGTGAGGTCAGAATGGAGGTGTGTGAAGTCAGAATGGAGGTTTGTGAAGTCAGAGAATGGAGGTGTGTGAAGACATACAATGCAGGTGTGTGAAGTCATAGAATGGAGGTGTGTGAAGTCACAGAATTGATGTTTGTGAAGTCAGAATGGAGGTGTGTGAACTCACAATGGAGGTGTGTGAAGTTAGAATGGAGGTGTGTGAAGTCATAGAATGGAGGCGTGTGAAGTCACAATGCAGGTGTGTGAACTCATAGAATGGAGATGTGTGAAGTCACAGAATGGAGGTGTGTGAAGTCATAGAATGGAGGTGTGTGAAGTCATAGAATGGAGGTGTGTGAAGTCATAGAATGGACGTTTGTAAACTCATAGAATGGAGGTGTGTAAAGTCATAGAATGGATGATTTTGAAGTAAGAATGTAGGGCTGTGAAGTCATAGAATGGAGGTGTGTGCAATCAAAATGGTGGTATGTGAACTCATAGAATGCATGTGTGTGAACTGATAGAGTGGAGGTGTGTGAAGTCATGGAATGGAGGTGTGTGAAATCAAAGAATGGAGGTGTGTGAAGTCAAACAATGGAGGTATGCGAAGTCACAGAAAGGAGGTGTGTGAAGTCACAGAATGGAAGTGTGTGAAGTCAAAATGGAGGTGTGTGAAGTCACAGAATGGAGGTTTGTGAAGTCACAGAATGGAGGTTTGTGAAGTCAAAATGGTGGTGTATAAAGTCACAAATGGAGGTGTGTGAAGTCACAGAATGTAGGTGTGTGAACTCAAAATGGAGGTGTGTGAAGTGAAAGAATGGAGGTGTGCGAAGTCAAAGAATGGAGGTGTGTGAAGTCATAGAATGGAGGTGTGTGGAGTCATAGAATGGAGGTGTGTGAAGTCATAGAATGAAGGTGTGTGAAGTCACAGAATGAAGGTGTGTTAAGTCACAGAACGGAGGTGTGTGAACTCAGAATGGAGGTGTGTGAAGTCCCAGAATGGAGGTGTGGGAAGTCATAGAATGGACTTGTGTGAAGTCACAGAATGGAGATGTGTGAATTCCTAGAATAGAGGTGTGTGAAGTCATAGAATGGAGGAGTGTGAAGTCACAGAATGGAGGTGTGTGAAGTCACAGAATGGAGGTGTGTGAAGTCACAGAATGGAGGTGTGTGAACTCACAATGGAGGTGTGTGAGGTCAACGAATGGAGGTGTGGGAAGTCATAGAATGGAAGTGTGTGAAGTCATAGAATGAAGGTGTGTGAAGGCAGAATTGAGGTGTGTGAAGACACAGAGTTGAGGTGTGTGAACTCAGAATGAATGTGCGTGAAGTCAAAGAATGGAGGTTTCTGAAGTCATAGAATGGAGGTGTATGAAGTCATAGAATGGATGTTTCTGAAGTAGAATGGAGGTGTGTGAAGTCATAGAATGGAGGTGTGTGAAGTCAAAATGGAGGTGTGCGAACTCATAAAATGGAGATGAGTGAAGTCATGGAAAGGAGGTGTGTGAAGTCCAAAAATGGAGGTGTGTGAAATCAAACAATGGTGATGTGTGAAGTCACAGAACGGAGGTGTGTGAAGTCAAAGAATGGAAGTGTGTGAGGTCAAAATGGAGGTGTGTAAAGTCACAGAATGGAGGTGTGTGAAGTCACAGAATGGAGGTGTGTGAAGTCAAAATGGAGGTGTGTGAACTCATAGAATGGAGGTGTGTGAACTCATAGAATGGAAGTGTGTGAAGTCATGGAATGGAGGTGTGTAAAGTCAAAGAATGGAGGTGTGAAGTCAAACAATAAAGGTGTGTGAAGTCACAGAATGGAGGTGTGTGAAATCACAGAATGGAGGTGTGTGAAGTCAAAAAGGTGGTGTGTAGAGTCACAAATGGAGGTGTGTGAACTCATAGAATGGAGGTGTGTGAAGTCACAGAATTGATGTTTGTGAAGTCAGAATGGAGGTGTGTGAACTCAAAATGGAGGTGTGTGTAGTCAAAGAATGGAGGGGTGTGAAGTCAAAGAATGGAAGTGTGTGAAGTCATAGAATGGAGGTGTGTGAAGTCATAGAATGGAAGTGTGTGAAGACATAGAGTGGAGGTGTGTGAAGTCACAGAACTGATGTTTGTGAGGTCAGAATGGAGGTGTGTGAAGTCAGAATGGAGGTTTGTGAAGTCAGAGAATAGAGGTGTGTGAAGACATACAATGGAGGTGTGTGAAGTCATAGAATGGAGGTGTGTGAAGTCACAGAATTGATGTTTGTGAAGTCAGAATGGAGGTGTGTGAACTCACAATGGAGGTGTGTGAAGTCAGAATGGAGGTGTGTGAAGTCATAGAATGGAGGTGTGTGAAGTCACAATGCAGGTGTGTGAACTCATAGAATGGAGATGTGTGAAGTCACAGAATGGAGGTGTGTGAAGTCATAGAATGGATGTGTGTGAAGTCATAGAATGGAGGTGTGTGAAGTCATAGAATGGAGGTGTGTGAAGTCATAGAATGGACGTTTGTAAACTCATAGAATGGAGGTCTGTAAAGTCATAGAATGGATGTTTTTGAAGTAAGAATGTAGGGCTGTGAAGTCATAGAATGGAGGTGTGTGCAATCAAAATGGTGGTATGTGAACTCATAGAATGGATGTGTGTGAACTGATAGAGTGGAGGTGTGTGAAGTCATGGAATGGAGGTGTGTGAAATCAAAGAATGGAGGTGTGTGAAGTCAAACAATGGAGGTATGCGAAGTCACAGAAAGGAGGTGTGTGAAGTCACAGAATGGAAGTGTGTGAAGTCAAAATGGAGGTGTGTGAAGTCACAGAATGGAGGTTTTTGAAGTCACAGAATGGAGGTTTGTGAAGTCAAAATGGTGGTGTATAAAGTCACAAATGGAGGTGTGTGAAGTCACAGAATGTAGGTGTGTGAACTCAAAATGGAGGTGTGTGAAGTGAAAGAATGGAGGTGTGCGAAGTCAAAGAATGGAGGTGTGTGAAGTCATAGAATGGAGGTGTGTGGAGTCATAGAATGGAGGTGTGTGAAGTCATAGAATGAAGGTGTGTGAAGTCACAGAATGAAGGTGTGTTAAGTCACAGAACGGAGGTGTGTGAACTCAGAATGGAGGTGTGTGAAGTCCCAGAATGGAGGTGTGGGAAGTCACAGAATGGACTTGTGTGAAGTCACAGAATGGAGATGTGTGAATTCCTAGAATCGAGGTGTGTGAAGTCATAGAATGGAGGTGTGTGAAGTCACAGAATGGAGGTGTGTGAAGTCACAGAATGGAGGTGTGTGAAGTCACAGAATGGAGGTGTGTGAACTCACAATGGAGGTGTGTGAGGTCAAAGAATGGAGGTGTGGGAAGTCATAGAAAGGAAGTGTGTGAAGTCATAGAATGAAGGTGTGTGAAGCCAGAATTGAGGTGTGTGAAGACACAGAATTGAGGTGTGTGAACTCAGAATGAAGGTGTGTGAAGTCAAAGAATGGAGGTTTGTGAAGTCATAGAATGGAGGTGTATGAAGTCATAGAATGGATGTTTCCGAAGTAGAATGGAGGTGTGTGAAGTCATAGAATGGAGGTGTGTGAAGTCAAAATGGAGGTGTGCGAACTCATAAAAAGGAGATGAGTGAAGTCATGGAAAGGAGATGTGTGAAGTCCAAAAATGGAGGTGTGTGAAGTCAAACAATGCTGGTGTGTGAAGTCACAGAATGGAGGTGTGTAAAGTCAAAGAATGGAAGTGTGTGAATTCAAAATGGAGGTGTGTGAAGTCACAGAATGGAGGTGAGTGACGTCATCGAAAGGAGGTGTGTGATGTCAAGGAATGGAGGTGTGTGAAGTCACAGAATGGCGGTGTGTGAAGTCAGAATTCAGTTGTGTGAAGTCATAGAATTTAGGTGTGTGAAGTCAAAATGGAGGTGTGTGAAGTCATAGAATGGAGGTGTGTGAAGTCAGAATGGAGGTGTGTGAACTCATAGAATGGAGGTGTGAAGTCACAATGGAGGTGTGTGAAGTCATAGAATGGAGGTGTGTGAATTCAGAGTATGGAGGTGTGTGAAATCATAGAATGGAGCTGAGTGAAGTCAGATTTGAGGAGTGTGAAATCACAGAATGGAGGTGTGTAAACTCAGAATGGAGGTGTGTGAAGTCACAGAATGGAGGTGTGAAGTCATAGAATGGAGGTGTGTGAAGTCATAATGGAGGTGTGTGAAGTCACAGAATTGAGGTGTGTGAAGTCACAGATGGAGGTGTGGGAAGTCATAGAATGGAGGTGTGTGAACTCATAGAATGGAGGTGTGTGAAGTCATAGAATTGGTGTTTGTGAAGTAAGAATGAAGGTGTGTTAAGTCATAGAATGGAGATGTTCGAAGGCACAGAATGGAGGTGTGTGAAGTCACAGAATGGAGGTGTGTGAACTCACAATGGAGGTGTGTGAAGTCAAAGAATGGAGGTGTGTGAAGTCATAGAATGGAAGTGTGTGAAGTCATAGAATGAAGGTGTGTGAAGCCAGAATTGAGGTGTGTGAAGTCACAGAAGTGAGGTGTGTGAACTCAGAATTAAGGTGTGTTAAGTCATAGAATGGAGGTGTTTGAAGGCACAGAATGGAGGTGAGTGAAGTCATAGAATGGAGCTGTGTGAAGTCAGAATGGAGGTGTGTGATGTCATAGAATGGAGGTGTGTGAACTCACAATGGAGGTGTGTGAAGTCAAAGAATGGAGGAGTGTGAAGTCATAGAATGGAATTGTGTGACGTTATAGAATGGAGATGTGTGAAGCCAGAATTGAGGTGTGTGAACTCAGAATGGAGGTGTGTGAAGTCACAGAATGGAGGTTTGTGAAGTCATAGAATGGAGGTGTGTCAAGTCATAGAATGGATTTTTCTGAAGTAGAATGAAGGTGTATGAAGTCATAGAATGGAGGTGTGTGAAGTCAAAATTGAGGTGTGAGAACTCATAAAATGGAGATGTGTGAAGTCATGGAATGGAGGTGTGTGAAGTCCAAAAAGGAGGTGGGTGAAGTCAAACAATGGTGCTGTGTGAAGTCAAAGAATGGAGGTGTGTGAAGTCACAGAATGGAGGTGTGTGAAGTCACAGAATGGAGATGTGTGAAGTCACAGAATGGAGGTGTGTGAAGTCACAGAATGGAGGTGTGTGAAGTCACAGAATAGAGGTGTGTGAACTCACAATGGAGGTATGTGAAGTCAAACAATAAAGGTGTGTCAAGTCAAACAATAAAGGTTTGTAAAGTCACAGAATGGAGGTCTGTGAAGTCATAGAAGGAGGGTGTGTTTAGTCACAGAATGGAGGTGTGTGAAGTCATACAAAGGAATTGTGTGAAGTCATAGAATGGAGGTGTGTGAAGTCAAAGAATGGAGGTGTGAAGTCAAACAATAAAGGTGTGTGAAGTCACAGAATGGAGGTGTGTGAAATCACAGAATGGAGGTGTGTGAAGTCAAAAAGGTGGTGTGTAGAATCACAAATGGAGGTGTGTGAACTCATAGAATGGAGGTGTGTGAAGTCACAGAATTGATGTTTGTGAAGTCAGAATGGAGGTGTGTGAACTCACAATGGAGGTGTGTGTAGTCAAAGAATGGAGGTGTGTGAAGTCAAAGAATGGAAGTGTGTGAAGTCTTAGAATGGAGGTGTGTGAAGTCATAGAATGGAAGTGTGTGAAGACATAGAATGGAGGTGTGTGAAGTCACAGAACTGATGTTTGTGAGGTCAGAATGGAGGTGTGTGAAGTCAGAATGGAGGTTTGTGAAGTCAGAGAATGGAGGTGTGTGAAGACATACAATGCAGGTGTGTGAAGTCATAGAATGGAGGTGTGTGAAGTCACAGAATTGATGTTTGTGAAGTCAGAATGGAGGTGTGTGAACTCACAATGGAGGTGTGTGAAGTTAGAATGGAGGTGTGTGAAGTCATAGAATGGAGGCGTGTGAAGTCACAATGCAGGTGTGTGAACTCATAGAATGGAGATGTGTGAAGTCACAGAATGGAGGTGTGTGAAGTCATAGAATGGAGGTGTGTGAAGTCATAGAATGGAGGTGTGTGAAGTCATAGAATGGACGTTTGTAAACTCATAGAATGGAGGTGTGTAAAGTCATAGAATGGATGATTTTGAAGTAAGAATGTAGGGCTGTGAAGTCATAGAATGGAGGTGTGTGCAATCAAAATGGTGGTATGTGAACTCATAGAATGCATGTGTGTGAACTGATAGAGTGGAGGTGTGTGAAGTCATGGAATGGAGGTGTGTGAAATCAAAGAATGGAGGTGTGTGAAGTCAAACAATGGAGGTATGCGAAGTCACAGAAAGGAGGTGTGTGAAGTCACAGAATGGAAGTGTGTGAAGTCAAAATGGAGGTGTGTGAAGTCACAGAATGGAGGTTTGTGAAGTCACAGAATGGAGGTTTGTGAAGTCAAAATGGTGGTGTATAAAGTCACAAATGGAGGTGTGTGAAGTCACAGAATGTAGGTGTGTGAACTCAAAATGGAGGTGTGTGAAGTGAAAGAATGGAGGTGTGCGAAGTCAAAGAATGGAGGTGTGTGAAGTCATAGAATGGAGGTGTGTGGAGTCATAGAATGGAGGTGTGTGAAGTCATAGAATGAAGGTGTGTGAAGTCACAGAATGAAGGTGTGTTAAGTCACAGAACGGAGGTGTGTGAACTCAGAATGGAGGTGTGTGAAGTCCCAGAATGGAGGTGTGGGAAGTCATAGAATGGACTTGTGTGAAGTCACAGAATGGAGATGTGTGAATTCCTAGAATAGAGGTGTGTGAAGTCATAGAATGGAGGAGTGTGAAGTCACAGAATGGAGGTGTGTGAAGTCACAGAATGGAGGTGTGTGAAGTCACAGAATGGAGGTGTGTGAACTCACAATGGAGGTGTGTGAGGTCAACGAATGGAGGTGTGGAAAGTCATAGAATGGAAGTGTGTGAAGTCATAGAATGAAGGTGTGTGAAGGCAGAATTGAGGTGTGTGAAGACACAGAGTTGAGGTGTGTGAACTCAGAATGAATGTGCGTGAAGTCAAAGAATGGAGGTTTCTGAAGTCATAGAATGGAGGTGTATGAAGTCATAGAATGGATGTTTCTGAAGTAGAATGGAGGTGTGTGAAGTCATAGAATGGAGGTGTGTGAAGTCAAAATGGAGGTGTGCGAACTCATAAAATGGAGATGAGTGAAGTCATGGAAAGGAGGTGTGTGAAGTCCAAAAATGGAGGTGTGTGAAATCAAACAATGGTGATGTGTGAAGTCACAGAACGGAGGTGTGTGAAGTCAAAGAATGGAAGTGTGTGAGGTCAAAATGGAGGTGTGTAAAGTCACAGAATGGAGGTGTGTGAAGTCACAGAATGGAGGTGTGTGAAGTCAAAATGGAGGTGTGTGAACTCATAGAATGGAGGTGTGTGAACTCATAGAATGGAAGTGTGTGAAGTCATGGAATGGAGGTGTGTGAAGTCAAAGAATGGAGGTGTGAAGTCAAACAATAAAGGTGTGTGAAGTCACAGAATGGAGGTGTGTGAAATCACAGAATGGAGGTGTGTGAAGTCAAAAAGGTGGTGTGTAGAGTCACAAATGGAGGTGTGTGAACTCATAGAATGGAGGTGTGTGAAGTCACAGAATTGATGTTTGTGAAGTCAGAATGGAGGTGTGTGAACTCAAAATGGAGGTGTGTGTAGTCAAAGAATGGAGGGGTGTGAAGTCAAAGAATGGAAGTGTGTGAAGTCATAGAATGGAGGTGTGTGAAGTCATAGAATGGAAGTGTGTGAAGACATAGAGTGGAGGTGTGTGAAGTCACAGAACTGATGTTTGTGAGGTCAGAATGGAGGTGTGTGAAGTCAGAATGGAGGTTTGTGAAGTCAGAGAATAGAGGTGTGTGAAGACATACAATGGAGGTGTGTGAAGTCACAGAATTGATGTTTGTGAAGTCAGAATGGAGGTGTGTGAACTCACAATGGAGGTGTGTGAAGTCAGAATGGAGGTGTGTGAAGTCATAGAATGGAGGTGTGTGAAGTCACAATGCAGGTGTGTGAACTCATAGAATGGAGATGTGTGAAGTCACAGAATGGAGGTGTGTGAAGTCATAGAATGGATGTGTGTGAAGTCATAGAATGGAGGTGTGTGAAGTCATAGAATGGAGGTGTGTGAAGTCATAGAATGGACGTTTGTAAACTCATAGAATGGAGGTCTGTAAAGTCATAGAATGGATGTTTTTGAAGTAAGAATGTAGGGCTGTGAAGTCATAGAATGGAGGTGTGTGCAATCAAAATGGTGGTATGTGAACTCATAGAATGGATGTGTGTGAACTGATAGAGTGGAGGTGTGTGAAGTCATGGAATGGAGGTGTGTGAAATCAAAGAATGGAGGTGTGTGAAGTCAAACAATGGAGGTATGCGAAGTCACAGAAAGGAGGTGTGTGAAGTCACAGAATGGAAGTGTGTGAAGTCAAAATGGAGGTGTGTGAAGTCACAGAATGGAGGTTTTTGAAGTCACAGAATGGAGGTTTGTGAAGTCAAAATGGTGGTGTATAAAGTCACAAATGGAGGTGTGTGAAGTCACAGAATGTAGGTGTGTGAACTCAAAATGGAGGTGTGTGAAGTGAAAGAATGGAGGTGTGCGAAGTCAAAGAATGGAGGTGTGTGAAGTCATAGAATGGAGGTGTGTGGAGTCATAGAATGGAGGTGTGTGAAGTCATAGAATGGAGGTGTGTGAAGTCACAGAATGAAGGTGTGTTAAGTCACAGAACGGAGGTGTGTGAACTCAGAATGGAGGTGTGTGAAGTCCCAGAATGGAGGTGTGGGAAGTCATAGAATGGACTTGTGTGAAGTCACAGAATGGAGATGTGTGAATTCCTAGAATAGAGGTGTGTGAAGTCATAGAATGGAGGAGTGTGAAGTCACAGAATGGAGGTGTGTGAAGTCACAGAATGGAGGTGTGTGAAGTCACAGAATGGAGGTGTGTGAACTCACAATGGAGGTGTGTGAGGTCAACGAATGGAGGTTTGGGAAGTCATAGAATGGAAGTGTGTGAAGTCATAGAATGAAGGTGTGTGAAGGCAGAATTGAGGTGTGTGAAGACACAGAGTTGAGGTGTGTGAACTCAGAATGAATGTGCGTGAAGTCAAACAATGGAGGTTTCTGAAGTCATAGAATGGAGGTGTATGAAGTCATAGAATGGATGTTTCTGAAGTAGAATGGAGGTGTGTGAAGTCATAGAATGGAGGTGTGTGAAGTCAAAATGGAGGTGTGCGAACTCATAAAATGGAGATGAGAGAAGTCATGGAAAGGAGGAGTGTGAAGTCCAAAAATGGAGGTGTGTGAAATCAAACAATGGTGATGTGTGAAGTCACAGAACGGAGGTGTGTGAAGTCAAAGAATGGAAGTGTGTGAGGTCAAAATGGAGGTGTGTAAAGTCACAGAATGGAGGTGTGTGAAGTCACAGAATGGAGGTGTGTGAAGTCAAAATGGAGGTGTGTGAACTCATAGAATGGAGGTGTGTGAACTCATAGAATGGAAGTGTGTGAAGTCATGGAATGGAGGTGTGTGAAGTCAAAGAATGGAGGTGTGAAGTCAAACAATAAAGGTGTGTGAAATCACAGAATGGAGGTGTGTGAAATCACAGAATGGAGGTGTGTGAAGTCAAAAAGGTGGTGTGTAGAGTCACAAATGGAGGTGTGTGAACTCATAGAATGGAGGTGTGTGAAGTCACAGAATTGATGTTTGTGAAGTCAGAATGGAGGTGTGTGAACTCAAAATGGAGGTGTGTGTAGTCAAAGAATGGAGGGGTGTGAAGTCAAAGTATGGAAGTGTGTGAAGTCATAGAATGGAGGTGTGTGAAGTCATAGAATGGAAGTGTGTGAAGACATAGAGTGGAGGTGTGTGAAGTCACAGAACTGATGTTTGTGAGGTCAGAATGGAGGTGTGTGAAGTCAGAATGGAGGTTTGTGAAGTCAGAGAATAGAGGTGTGTGAAGACATACAATGGAGGGGTGTGAAGTCATAGAATGGAGGTGTGTGAAGTCACAGAATTGATGTTTGTGAAGTCAGAATGGAGGTGTGTGAACTCACAATGGAGGTGTGTGAAGTCAGAATGGAGGTGTGTGAAGTCATAGAATGGAGGTGTGTGAAGTCACAATGCAGGTGTGTGAACTCATAGAATGGAGATGTGTGAAGTCACAGAATGGAGGTGTGTGAAGTCATAGAATGGATGTGTGTGAAGTCATAGAATGGAGGTGTGTGAAGTCATAGAATGGAGGTGTGTGAAGTCATAGAATGGACGTTTGTAAACTCATAGAATGGAGGTCTGTAAAGTCATAGAATGGATGTTTTTGAAGTAAGAATGTAGGGCTGTGAAGTCATAGAATGGAGGTGTGTGCAATCAAAATGGTGGTATGTGAACTCATAGAATGGATGTGTGTGAACTGATAGAGTGGAGGTGTGTGAAGTCATGGAATGGAGGTGTGTGAAATCAAAGAATGGAGGTGTGTGAAGTCAAACAATGGAGGTATGCGAAGTCACAGAAAGGAGGTGTGTGAAGTCACAGAATGGAAGTGTGTGAAGTCAAAATGGAGGTGTGTGAAGTCACAGAATGGAGGTTTTTGAAGTCACAGAATGGAGGTTTGTGAAGTCAAAATGGTGGTGTATAAAGTCACAAATGGAGGTGTGTGAAGTCACAGAATGTAGGTGTGTGAACTCAAAATGGAGGTGTGTGAAGTGAAAGAATGGAGGTGTGCGAAGTCAAAGAATGGAGGTGTGTGAAGTCATAGAATGGAGGTGTGTGGAGTCATAGAATGGAGGTGTGTGAAGTCATAGAATGAAGGTGTGTGAAGTCACAGAATGAAGGTGTGTTAAGTCACAGAACGGAGGTGTGTGAACTCAGAATGGAGGTGTGTGAAGTCCCAGAATGGAGGTGTGGGAAGTCACAGAATGGACTTGTGTGAAGTCACAGAATGGAGATGTGTGAATTCCTAGAATCGAGGTGTGTGAAATCATAGAATGGAGGTGTGTGAAGTCACAGAATGGAGGTGTGTGAAGTCACAGAATGGAGGTGTGTGAAGTCACAGAATGGAGGTGTGTGAACTCACAATGGAGGTGTGTGAGGTCAAAGAATGGAGGTGTGGGAAGTCATAGAAAGGAAGTGTGTGAAGTCATAGAATGAAGGTGTGTGAAGCCAGAATTGAGGTGTGTGAAGACACAGAATTGAGGTGTGTGAACTCAGAATGAAGGTGTGTGAAGTCAAAGAATGGAGGTTTGTGAAGTCATAGAATGGAGGTGTATGAAGTCATAGAATGGATGTTTCCGAAGTAGAATGGAGGTGTGTGAAGTCATAGAATGGAGGGGTGTGAAGTCAAAATGGAGGTGTGCGAACTCATAAAAAGGAGATGAGTGAAGTCATGGAAAGGAGATGTGTGAAGTCCAAAAATGGAGGTGTGTGAAGTCAAACAATGGTGGTGTGTGAAGTCACAGAATGGAGGTGTGTGAAGTCAAAGAATGGAAGTGTGTGAAGTCAAAATGGAGGTGTGTGAAGTCACAGAATGGAGGTGTGTGACGTCATCGAAAGGAGGTGTGTGAAGTCATGGAATGGAGGTGTGTGAAGTCACAGAATGGCGGTGTGTGAAGTCAGAATTCAGTTGTGTGAAGTCATAGAATTTAGGTGTGTGAAGTCAAAATGGAGGTGTGTGAAGTCATAGAATGGAGGTGTGTGAAGTCAGAATGGAGGTGTGTGAACTCATAGAATGGAGGTGTGAAGTCACAACGGAGGTGTGTGAAGTCATAGAATGGAGGTGTGTGAAGTCACAGTATGGAGGTGTGTGAAATCATAGAATGGAGCTGAGTGAAGTCAGATTTGAGGAGTGTGAAATCACAGAATGGAGGTGTGTGAACTCAGAATGGAGGTGTGTGAAGTCACAGAATGGAGGTGTGAAGTCATAGAATGGAGGTGTGTGAAGTCATAATGGAGGTGTGTGAAGTCACAGAATTGAGGTGTGTGAAGTCACAGATGGAGGTGTGGGAAGTCATAGAATGGAGGTGTGTGAAGTCATAGAATGGAGGGGTGTGAAGTCATAGAATTGGTGTTTGTGAAGTAAGAATGAAGGTGTGTTAAGTCATAGAATGGAGATGTTCGAAGGCACAGAATGGAGGTGTGTGAAGTCACAGAATGGAGGTGTGTGAACTCACAATGGAGGTGTGTGAAGTCAAAGAATGGAGGTGTGTGAAGTCAAACAATAAAGGTGTGTGAAGTCACAGAATGGAGGTGTGTGAAATCACAGAATGGAGGTTTGTGAAGTCAAAAAGTTGGTGTGTAGAGTCACAAATGGAGGTGTGTGAACTCATAGAATGGAGGTGTGTGAAGTCAAAGAATAAAGGTGTGTGAAATCATCGAATGGAGGTGTGGGAAGTCATGGAATGGAGGTGTGTGACGTCAAAGAATGGAGGTGTGTGAAGTTAGAATGGAGTTGTGTGAAGTCATAGAATGGAGGTGTGTGAAGTCAGAATGGACGTGTGTGAAGTCATAGAATGGAGGTGTGTGAAGTCAGAATGGAGGTGTGTGAACTCATAGAATGGAGGTGTGTGAAGTCACAATGGAGGTGTGTGAAGTCATAGAATGGAGGTGTGTGAAGTCACAGAATGGAGGTGTGTGAAGTCATAGAATAGAGCTGTGTGAAGTCAGATTGGAGGTGTGTGAAGTCACAGAATGGAGGTTTGTGAAGTCACAGAATGGAGGTTTGTGAAGTCAAAATGGTGGTGTATAAAGTCACAAATGGAGGTGTGTGAAGTCACAGAATGTAGGTGTGTGAACTCAAAATGGAGGTGTGTGAAGTGAAAGAATGGAGGTGTGCGAAGTCAAAGAATGGAGGTGTGTGAAGTCATAGAATGGAGGTGTGTGGAGTCATAGAATGGAGGTGTGTGAAGTCATAGAATGAAGGGGTGTGAAGTCACAGAATGAAGGTGTGTTCAGTCACAGAACGGAGGTGTGTGAACTCAGAATGGAGGTGTGTGAAGTCCCAGAATGGAGGTGTGGTAAGTCATAGAATGGACTTGTGTGAAGTCACAGAATGGAGATGTGTGAATTCCTAGAATCGAGGTGTGTGAAGTCATAGAATGGAGGTGTGTGAAGTCACAGAATGGAGGTGTGTGAAGTCACAGAATGGAGGTGTGTGAAGTCACAGAATGGAGGTGTGAGAACTCACAATGGAGGTGTGTGAGGTCAAAGAATGGAGGTGTGGGAAGTCATAGAATGGAAGTGTGTGAAGTCATAGAATGAAGGTGTGTGAAGCCAGAATTGAGGTGTGTGAAGACACAGAATTGAGGTGTGTGAACTCAGAATGAAGGTGTGTGAAGTCAAAGAATGGAGGTTTGTGAAGTCATAGAATGGAGGTGTATGAAGTCATAGAATGGATGTTTCCGAAGTAGAATGGAGGTGTGTGAAGTCATAGAATGGAGGGGTGTGAAGTCAAAATGGAGGTGTGCGAACTCATAAAAAGGAGATGAGTGAAGTCATGGAAAGGAGATGTGTGAAGTCCAAAAATGGAGGTGTGTGAAGTCAAACAATGGTGGTGTGTGAAGTCACAGAATGGAGGTGTGTGAAGTCAAAGAATGGAAGTGTGTGAAGTCAAAATGGAGGTGTGTGAAGTCACAGAATGGAGGTGTGTGACGTCATCGAAAGGAGGTGTGTGAAGTCATGGAATGGAGGTGTGTGAAGTCACAGAATGGCGGTGTGTGAAGTCAGAATTCAGTTGTGTGAAGTCATAGAATTTAGGTGTGTGAAGTCAAAATGGAGGTGTGTGAAGTCATAGAATGGAGGTGTGTGAAGTCAGAATGGAGGTGTGTGAACTCATAGAATGGAGGTGTGAAGTCACAACGGAGGTGTGTGAAGTCATAGAATGGAGGTGTGTGAAGTCAGAGTATGGAGGTGTGTGAAATCATAGAATGGAGCTGAGTGAAGTCAGATTTGAGGAGTGTGAAATCACAGAATGGAGGTGTGGGAACTCAGAATGGAGGTGTGTGAAGTCACAGAATGGAGGTGTGAAGTCATAGAATGGAGGTGTGTGAAGTCATAATGGAGGTGTGTGAAGTCACAGAATTGAGGTGTGTGAAGTCACAGATGGAGGTGTGGGAAGTCATAGAATGGAGGTGTGTGAAGTCATAGAATTGGTGTTTGTGAAGTAAGAATGAAGGTGTGTTAAGTCATAGAATGGAGATGTTCGAAGGCACAGAATGGAGGTGTGTGAAGTCACAGAATGGAGGTGTGTGAACTCACAATGGAGGTGTGTGAAGTCAAAGAATGGAGGTGTGTGAAGTCATAGAATGGAAGTGTGTGAAGTCATAGAATGAAGGTGTGTGAAGCCAGAATTGAGGTGTGTGAAGTCACAGAAGTGAGGTGTGTGAACTCAGAATTAAGGTGTGTTAAGTCATAGAATGGAGGTGTTTGAAGGCACAGAATGGAGGTGAGTGAAGTCATAGAATGGAGCTGTGTGAAGTCAGAATGGAGGTGTGTGAAGTCATAGAATGGAGGTGTGTGAACTCACAATGGAGGTGTGTGAAGTCAAAGAATGGAGGAGTGTGAAGTCATAGAATGGAATTGTGTGAAGTTATTGAATGGAGATGTGTGAAGCCAGAATTGAGGTGTGTGAACTCAGAATGGAGGTGTGTGAAGTCACAGAATGGAGGTTTGTGAAGTCATAGAATGGAGGTGTGTCAAGTCATAGAATGGATTTTTCTGAAGTAGAATGAAGGTGTATGAAGTCATAGAATGGAGGTGTGTGAAGTCAAAATTGAGGTGTGAGAACTCATAAAATGGAGATGTGTGAAGTCATGGAATGGAGGTGTGTGAAGTCCAAAAAGGAGGTGGGTGAAGTCAAACAATGGTGCTGTGTGAAGTCAAAGAATGGAGGTGTGTGAAGTCACAGAATGGAGATGTGTGAAGTCACAGAATGGAGGTGTGTGAAGTCACAGAATGGAGGTGTGTGAAGTCACAGAATAGATGTGTGTGAACTCACAATGGAGGTATGTGAAGTCAAACAATAAAGGTGTGTCAAGTCAAACAATAAAGGTTTGTAAAGTCACAGAATGGAGGTCTGTGAAGTCATAGAAGGGAGGTGTGTTTAGTCACAGAATGGAGGTGTGTGAAGTCATAGAAAGGAATTGTGTGAAGTCATAGAATGGAGGTGTGTGAAGTCAAAGAATGGAGGTGTGTGAAGACAAACAATAAAGGTGTGTGAAGTCACAGAATGGAGGTGTGTGAAATCACAGAATGGAGGTGTGTGAAGTCAAAAAGGTGGTGTGTAGAGTCACAAATGGAGGTGTGTGAACTCATAGAATGGAGGTGTGTGAAGTCAAAGAATGGAGGTGTGTGAAGTCATAGAATAGAGGTGTGTGAAGTCATAGAATGCATGTTTCTGAAGTAGAATGAAGGTGTGTGAAGTCATAGAATGGAGGTGTGTGAAGTCAAAATGGAGGTGTGTGAACTCATAAAATGGAGATGTGTGAAGTCATGGAATGGAGGTGCGTGAAGTCCAAAAATGGAGGTGTGTGAAGTCAAACAATGGTTGTGTGTGAAGTCAGAGAATGGAGGTGTGTGAAGTCAAAGAATGGAAGTGTGTGAAGTCAAGATGGAGGTGTGTGAAGTCACAGAATGGAGGTGTGTGAAGTCACAGAATGGAGGTGTATGAAGTCATAGAATGTAGGTGTGTGAAGTCACAGAATGGAGGTGTGTGAAGTCACAGAATGGAGGTGTGTGAAGTCACAGAATGAAGGTGTGTGAACTCACAATGGAGGTTATGAAGTCACAGAATGGAGGTGTGTGAAGTCAAACAATAAAGTGTGTGAAGTCACAGAATGGACGTCTGTGAAGTCATAGAATGGAGGTGTGTTAAGTCACAGAATGGAGGTGTGTGAAGTCAGAGAATGGGGATGTGTGAACTCAGAATGGAGGTGTGTGAAGTCACAGACCTGAGATTTGTGAAGTCATAGAATGGAGGTGCGTGAAGTCATAGAATGGATGTTTCTGTTGAAAGAATGAAGGTGTGTGAAGTCAAAATGGAGGTGTGTGAACTCATAGAATGCAGATGTGTGAACTCATAGAATGGAGGTGTGTGAAGTCATGGAATGGAGGTGTGTGAAGTCAAAGAATGGAGGTGTGTGAAGTCAAACAATAAAGGTGTGTGAAGTCACAGAATGGAGGTGTGTGAAATCACAGAATGGAGGTTTGTGAAGTCATAAAGTTGGTGTGTAGAGTCACAAATGGAGGTGTGTGAACTCATAGAATGGAGGTGTGTGAAGTCAAAGAATAAAGGTGTGTGAAGTCATCGAATGGAGGTGTGGGAAGTCATGGAATGGAGGTGTGTGACGTCAAAGAATGGAGGTGTGTGAAGTCAGAATGGAGTTGTGTGAAGTCATAGAATGGAGGTGTGTGAAGTCAGAATGGACGTGTGTGAAGTCATAGAATGGAGGTGTGTGAAGTCAGAATGGAGGTGTGTGAACTCATAGAATGGAGGTGTGTGAAGTCACAATGGAGGTGTGTGAAGTCATAGAATGGAGGTGTGTGAAGTAACAGAATGGAGGTGTGTGAAGTCATAGAATGGAGCTGTGTAAAGTCAGATTGGAGGTGTGTGAAGTCACAGAATGGAGGTTTGTGAAGTCACAGAATGGAGGTTTGTGAAGTCAAAATGGTGGTGTATAAAGTCACAAATGGAGGTGTGTGAAGTCACAGAATGTAGGTGTGTGAACTCAAAATGGAGGTGTGTGAAGTGAAAGAATGGAGGTGTGCGAAGTCAAAGAATGGAGGTGTGTGAAGTCATAGAATGGAGGTGTGTGAAGTCATAGAATGGATGTTTCTGAATAAGAATGAATGTGTGTGAAGTCATAGAATGGAGGTGTATGAAGTCAAAATGGAGGTGTGTGAACTCATAGAATGGAGGTCTGAGAACTCATAGAATGGAGGTGTGTGAAGTCATGGAATAAAGGTGTGGGAAGTCAAAGAATGCATTGTGTGAAGTCAAACAGTAAAGGCGTGTGAAGTCACAGAATGGAGGTGTGTGAAATCACAGAATGGAGGTGTGTGAAGTCATGGAATGGAGGTGTGTGAAGTCACAGAATGCAGGTGTGTGAAGTCAGAATGGAGTTGTGTGAAGTCATAGAATGGAGGTGTGTGAAGTCACAAGGGAGGTGTGTGAAATCATAGTATGGAGGTGTGTGAAGTCATCGAATGGAGGTGTGTGAAGTCATGGAATGGATTTGTGTGAAGTCATGGAATGGAGGTGTGTGAAGTCAGAGAATGCAGGTGTGTGAAGTCAGAATGTAGTTGTGTGAAGTCATAGAATGGAGGTGTGTGAAGTCACAAGGGAGGTGTGTAAAATCATAGAATGGAGGTGTGTGAAGTCACAGTATGGAGGTGTGTGAAGTCATAGAATGGAGCTGTGTGAAGTCAGATTGGAGGTGTGTGAAGTCACAGAATGGAGGTGTGTGAACTCAGAATGGAGGTGTGTGAAATCACAGAATGGAGGTGTGAAGTCATAGAATGGAGGTGTGTGAAGTCACAGAATGGAGGTGTGTGAAGTCATAGAATGGAAGTGTGTGAAGTCATAGAATGGAGGTGTGTGATCATAGAACGGATGTTTGTGAAGTAAGAATGAAGGTGTGTTAAGTCATAGAATGGAGGTGTGTGAAGGCACAGAATGGAGGTGTGTGAAGTCATAGAATGGAGCTATATGAAGTCATAATGGAGGTGTGTGAAGTCATAGAATGGAGGTGTGTCAAATCACAATGGAGGTGTGTGAAGTCAAAAATGGAGGTGTGTGAAGTCATAGAAAGGAATTGTGTGAAGTCATAGAATGGAGGTGTGTGAAGCCAGAATTGAGGTGTGTGAAGTCACAGAATTGAGGTGTGTGAAATCAGAATGGAGGTGTGTGAAGTCACAGAATGGAGGTTTGTAAAGTCATAGAATGGAGGTGTGTGAAGTCATAGTATGGATGTGTCTGAAGTAGAATGAAGGTGTGTGAAGTCATAGAATGTAGGTGTGTGAAGTCAAAATGGAGGGTGCGAACTCACAAAATGGAGATGCGTGAAGTCATGGAATGGAGGTGTGTGAAGTCCAAAAATGGAGGTGTGTGAAGTGAAACAATGGTGGTGTGTGAAGTCAAAGAATGGAGGTGTGTGAAGTCAAAGAATGGAAGTGTGTGAACTCAGAATGGAGGGGTGTGAAGTCACAGAATGGAGGTTTGTGAAGTCATAGAATGGAGGTGTGTCAAGTCATAGAATGGATTTTTCTGAAGTAGAATGAAGGTGTATGAAGTCATAGAATGGAGGTGTGTGAAGTCAAAATTGAGGTGTGAGAACTCATAAAATGGAGATGTGTGAAGTCATGGAATGGAGGTGTGTGAAGTCCAAAAAGGAGGTGGGTGAAGTCAAACAATGGTGCTGTGTGAAGTCAAAGAATGGAGGTGTGTGAAGTCACAGAATGGAGGTGTGTGAAGTCACAGAATGGAGATGTGTGAAGTCACAGAATGGAGGTGTGTGAAGTCACAGAATGGAGGTGTGTGAAGTCACAGAATAGAGGTGTGTGAACTCACAATGGAGGTATGTGAAGTCAAACAATAAAGGTGTGTCAAGTCAAACAATAAAGGTTTGTAAAGTCACAGAATGGAGGTCTGTGAAGTCATAGAAGGGAGGTGTGTTTAGTCACAGAATGGAGGTGTGTGAAGTCATAGAAAGGAATTGTGTGAAGTCATAGAATGGAGGTGTGTGAAGTCAAAGAATGGAGGTGTGTGAGGACAAACAATAAAGGTGTGTGAAGTCACAGAATGGAGGTGTGTGAAATCACAGAATGGAGGTGTGTGAAGTCAAAAAGGTGGTGTGTAGAGTCACAAATGGAGGTGTGTGAACTCATAGAATGGAGGTGTGTGAAGTCAAAGAATGGAGGTGTGTGAAGTCATAGAATAGAGGTGCGTGAAGTCATAGAATGCATGTTTCTGAAGTAGAATGAAGGTGTGTGAAGTCATAGAATGGAGGTGTGTGAAGTCAAAATGGAGGTGTGTGAACTCATAAAATGGAGATGTGTGAAGTCATGGAATGGAGGTGCGTGAAGTCCAAAAATGGAGGTGTGTGAAGTCAAACAATGGTGGTGTGTGAAGTCAGAGAATGGAGGTGTGTGAAGTCAAAGAATGGAAGTGTGTGAAGTCAAGATGGAGGTGTGTGAAGTCACAGAATGGAGGTGTGTGAAGTCACAGAATGGAGGTGTATGAAGTCATAGAATGTAGGTGTGTAAAGTCACAGAATGGAGGTGTGTGAAGTCACAGAATGGAGGTGTGTGAAGTCACAGAATGAAGGTGTGTGAACTCACAATGGAGGTTATGAAGTCACAGAATGGAGGTGTGTGAAGTCAAACAATAAAGGTGTGTGAAGTCACAGAATGGACGTCTGTGAAGTCATAGAATGGAGGTGTGTTAAGTCACAGAATGGAGGTGTGTGAAGTCAGAGAATGGGGATGTGTGAACTCAGAATGGAGGTGTGTGAAGTCACAGACCTGAGATTTGTGAAGTCATAGAATGGAGGTGCGTGAAGTCATAGAATGGATGTTTCTGTAGTAAGAATGAAGGTGTGTGAAGTCAAAATGGAGGTGTGTGAACTCATAGAATGCAGATGTGTGAACTCATAGAATGGAGGTGTGTGAAGTCATGGAATGGAGGTGTGTGAAGTCAAAGAATGGAGGTGTGTGAAGTCAAACAATAAAGGTGTGTGAAGTCACAGAATGGAGGTGTGTGAAATCACAGAATGGAGGTTTGTGAAGTCAAAAAGTTGGTGTGTAGAGTCACAAATGGAGGTGTGTGAACTCATAGAATGGAGGTGTGTGAAGTCAAAGAATAAAGGTGTGTGAAGTCATCGAATGGAGGTGTGGGAAGTCATGGAATGGAGGTGTGTGACGTCAAAGAATGGAGGTGTGTGAAGTCAGAATGGAGTTGTGTGAAGTCATAGAATGGAGGTGTGTGAAGTCAGAATGGACGTGTGTGAAGTCATAGAATGGAGGTGTGTGAAGTCAGAATGGAGGTGTGTGAACTCATAGAATGGAGGTGTGTGAAGTCACAATGGAGGTGTGTGAAGTCATAGAATGGAGGTGTGTGAAGTCACAGAATGGAGGTGTGTGAAGTCATAGAATGGAGCTGTGTGAAGTCAGATTGGAGGTGTGTGAAGTCACAGAATGGAGGTTTGTGAAGTCACAGAATGGAGGTTTGTGAAGTCAAATGGTGGTGTATAAAGTCACAAATGGAGGTGTGTGAAGTCACAGAATGTAGGTGTGTGAACTCAAAATGGAGGTGTGTGAAGTGAAAGAATGGAGGTGTGCGAAGTCAAAGAATGGAGGTGTGTGAAGTCATAGAATGGAGGTGTGTGGAGTCATAGAATGGAGGTGTGTGAAGTCATAGAATGGAGGTGTGTGAAGTCATAGAATGGATGTTTCTGAATAAGAATGAATGTGTGTGAAGTCATAGAGTGGAGGTGTATGAAGTCAAAATGGAGGTGTGTGAACTCATAGAATGGAGGTCTGAGAACTCATAGAATGGAGGTGTGTGAAGTCATGGAATAAAGGTGTGGGAAGTCAAATAATGCATTGTGTGAAGTCAAACAGTAAAGGCGTGTGAAGTCACAGAATGGAGGTGTGTGAAATCACAGAATGGAGGTGTGTGAAGTCATGGAATGGAGGTGTGTGAAGTCACAGAATGCAGGTGTGTGAAGTCAGAATGGAGTTGTGTGAAGTCATAGAATGGAGGTGTGTGAAGTCACAAGGGAGGTGTGTGAAATCATAGTATGGAGGTGTGTGAAGTCATCGAATGGAGGTGTGTGACGTCATGGAATGGATATGTGTGAAGTCATGGAATGGAGGTGTGTGAAGTCAGAGAATGCAGGTGTGTGAAGTCAGAATGTAGTTGTGTGAAGTCATAGAATGGAGGTGTGTGAAGTCACAAGGGAGGTGTGTAAAATCATAGAATGGAGGTGTGTGAAGTCACAGTATGGAGGTGTGTGAAGTCATAGAATGGAGCTGTGTGAAGTCAGATTGGAGGTGTGTGAAGTCACAGAATGGAGGTGTGTGAACTCAGAATGGAGGTGTGTGAAATCACAGAATGGAGGTGTGAAGTCATAGAATGGAGGTGTGTGAAGTCACAGAATGGAGGTGTGTGAAGTCATAGAATGGAAGTGTGTGAAGTCATAGAATGGAGGTGTGTGATCATAGAACGGATGTTTGTGAAGTAAGAATGAAGGTGTGTTAAGTCATAGAATGGAGGTGTGTGAAGGCACAGAATGGAGGTGTGTGAAGTCATAGAATGGAGCTATATGAAGTCATAATGGAGGTGTGTGAAGTCATAGAATGGAGGTGTGTGAAATCACAATGGAGGTGTGTGAAGTCAAAAATGGAGGTGTGTGAAGTCATAGAAAGGAATTGTGTGAAGTCATAGAATGGAGGTGTGTGAAGCCAGAATTGAGGTGTGTGAAGTCAAAGAATTGAGGTGTGTGAACTCAGAATGGAGGTGTGTGAAGTCACAGAATGGAGGTTTGTAAAGTCATAGAATGGAGGTGTGTGAAGTCATAGTATGGATGTGTCTGAAGTAGAATGAAGGTGTGTGAAGTCATAGAATGTAGGTGTGTGAAGTCAAAATGGAGGGTGCGAACTCATAAAATGGAGATGCGTGAAGTCATGGAATGGAGGTGTGTGAAGTCCAAAAATGGAGGTGTGTGAAGTGAAACAATGGTGGTGTGTGAAGTCACAGAATGGAGGTGTGTGAAGTCAAAGAATGGAAGTGTGTGAAGTCAAAATTGAGGTGTGTGAAGTCACAGAATGGAGGTGTGTGAAGTCACAGAATGGAGGTGTGTGAAGTCACAGAATGGAGGTGTGTGAACTCACAATGGAGGTGT
The DNA here is from genome assembly GCA_024803745.1 of Megascapheus bottae. Taxonomy (NCBI): domain Eukaryota; kingdom Metazoa; phylum Chordata; class Mammalia; order Rodentia; family Geomyidae; genus Megascapheus; species Megascapheus bottae. The sequence continues at coordinate 98,648 of JANJXV010001020.1, read as the reverse complement.
GTGAAGTCCCAGAATGGAGGTGTGTGAAGTCAAACAATAAAGGTGTGTGAAGTCACAGAATGGAGGTCTCTGAAGTCATAGAATGGAGGTGTGTTAAGTCAGAATGGAGTTGTGTGAAGTTATAGAATGGAGGTGTGTGAAGTCAGAATGGAGGTGTGTGATGTCATAGAATGGAGGTGTGTGAAGTCAGAATGGAGGTGTGTGAACTCATAGAATGGAGGTGTGTGAAGTCACAATGGAGGTATGTGAAGTCATAGAATGGTGGTGTGTGAAGTCACAGAATGGAGGTGTGGAAGTCATAGAATGGAGGTGTGTGAAGTCAGAATGGAGGTGTGTGAAGTCATAGAATGGAGGTGTATGAAGTCATAATGGAGGTGTGTGAAGTCACAGAATGGAGGTGTGTGAAGTCATAGAATGGAAGTGTGTGAAGTCATAGAATGGAGGTGTGTGATCATAGAATGGATGTTTGTGAAGTAAGAATGAAGGTGTGTTAAATCATAGAATGGAGGTGTGTGAAGGCACAGAATGGAGGTGTGTGAAGTCATAGAATGGAGCTATATGAAGTCATAATGGAGGTGTGTGAAATCATAGAATGGAGGTGTGTGAAATCACAATGGAGGTGTGTGAAGTCAAAGAATGGAGGTGTGAAGTCATAGAAAGGAATTGTGTGAAGTCATAGAATGGAGGTGTGTGAAGCCAGAATTGAGTTTTGTGAAGTCACAGAATTGAGGTGTGTGAACTCAGAATGGAGGTGTGTGAAGTCACAGAATGGAGGTTTGTAAAGTCATGGAATGGAGGTATGTGAAGTCATAGAATGGATGTCTCTGAAGTAGAATGAAGGTGTGTGAAGTCATAGAATGTAGGGGTGTGAAGTCAAAATGGAGGGTGCGAACTCATAAAATGGAGATGCGTGAAGTCATGGAATGGAGGTTTGTGAAGTCCAAAAATGGAGGTGTGTGAAGTCAAACAATGGTGGTGTGTGAAGTCACAGAATGGAGGTGTGTGAAGTCAAAGAATGGAAGTGTGTGAAGTCAAAATTGAGGTGTGTGAAGTCACAGAATGGAGGTGTGTGAAGTCACAGAATGGAGGTGTGTGAAGTCATAGAATGGAGGTGTGTGAAGTCAGAGAATGGAGATGTATGTAGTCACAGAATGGAGGTGTGTGAAGTCACAGAATGGAGGTGTGTGAAGTCACAGAATGGAGGTGTGTGAACTCACAATGAAGGTGTGTGAAGTCCCAGAATGGAGGTGTGTGAAGTCAAACAATAAAGGTGTGTGAAGTCACAGAATGGAGGTCTGTGAAGTCATAGAACGGAGGTGTGTTAAGTCACAGAATGGAGGTGTGTGAACTCAGAGAATGGAGGTGTGTGAACTCAGAATGGAGGTGTGTGAAATCACAGAACGGAGATTTGTGAAGTCATAGAATGGAAGTGCGTGAAGTCATATAATGGATGTCTCTGAAGTAAGAATGAAGGTGTGTGAAGTCTTAGAATGGAGGTTTGTGAAGTCAAAATGGAGGTGTGTGAACTCATAGAATGGAGGTGTGTGAACTCATAGAAGGGAGGTGTGTGAAGTCATGGAAAGTAGGTGTGTGAAGTGAAAGAATGGAGGTGTGTGAAGTCAAAAAATAAAGGTATGTGAAGTCACAGAATGGAGGTGTGTGAAATCACAGAATGGAGGTGCGTGAAGTCAAAAAGGTGGTGTGTAGAGTCACAAATGGAGGTGTGTGAACTCATAGAATGGAGGTGTGTGAAGTCAAAGAATGGAGGTGTGTGAAGTCATAGAATAGAGGTGTGTGAAGTCATAGAATGCATGTTTCTGAAGTAGAATGAAGGTGTGTGAAGTCATAGAATGGAGGTGTGTGAAGTCAAAAAGGTGTTGTGTAGAGTCACAAATAGAAGTGTGTGAACTCATAGAATGGAGGTGTGTGAAGTCAAAGAATGGAGGTGTGTGAAGGCATCGAATGGACGTGTGTGAAGTCATGGAATGGAGGTGTGTGAAGTCACAGAATGGAGTTGTGTGAAGTCAGAATGGAGTTGTGTGAAGTTATAGAATGAAGATGTGTGAAGTCAGAATGGAGGTGTGTGATGTCATAGAATGGAGGTGTGTGAAGTCAGAATGGAGGTGTGTGAACTCATAGAATGGAGGTGTGTGAAGTCACAATGGAGGTATGTGAAGTCATAGAATGGTGGTGTGTGAAGTCACAGAATGCAGGTGTGGAAGTCATAGAATGGACGTGTGTGATGTCAGAATGGAAGTGTGTGAAGTCATAGAATGGAGGTGTGTGAAGTCATAATGGAGGTGTGTTGAAGTCACAGAATGGAGGTGTGTGAAGTCATAGAATGGAAGTGTGTGAAGTCATAGAATGGAGGTGTGTGATCATAGAATGGATGTTTGTGAAGTAAGAATGAAGGTCTGTTAAGTCATAGAATGGAGGTGTGTGAAGGCACAGAATGGAGGTGTGTGAAGTCACAGAATGGAGGTGTGTGAACTCACAATGGAGGTGTGTGAAGTCAAAGAATGGAGGTGTGTGAAGTCACAGAATGGAGGTGTGTGAACTCACAATGGAGGTGTGTGAAGTCAAAGAATGGAGGTGTGTGAAGTCATAGAATGGAAGTGTGTGAAGTCATAGAATGAAGGTGTGTGAAGCCAGAATTGAGGTGTGTGAAGTCACAGAAGTGAGGTGTGTGAACTCAGAATTAAGGTGTGTTAAGTCATAGAATGGAGGTGTTTGAAGGCACAGAATGGAGGTGAGTGAAGTCATAGAATGGAGCTGTGTGAAGTCAGAATGGAGGTGTGTGAAGTCATAGAATGGAGGTGTGTGAACTCACAATGGAGGTGTGTGAAGTCAAAGAATGGAGGAGTGTGAAGTCATAGAATGGAATTGTGTGAAGTTATTGAATGGAGATGTGTGAAGCCAGAATTGAGGTGTGTGAACTCAGAATGGAGGTGTGTGAAGTCACAGAATGGAGGTTTGTGAAGTCATAGAATGGAGGTGTGTCAAGTCATAGAATGGATTTTTCTGAAGTAGAATGAAGGTGTATGAAGTCATAGAATGGAGGTGTGTGAAGTCAAAATTGAGGTGTGAGAACTCATAAAATGGAGATGTGTGAAGTCATGGAATGGAGGTGTGTGAAGTCCAAAAAGGAGGTGGGTGAAGTCAAACAATGGTGCTGTGTGAAGTCAAAGAATGGAGGTGTGTGAAGTCACAGAATGGAGATGTGTGAAGTCACAGAATGGAGGTGTGTGAAGTCACAGAATGGAGGTGTGTGAAGTCACAGAATAGATGTGTGTGAACTCACAATGGAGGTATGTGAAGTCAAACAATAAAGGTGTGTCAAGTCAAACAATAAAGGTTTGTAAAGTCACAGAATGGAGGTCTGTGAAGTCATAGAAGGGAGGTGTGTTTAGTCACAGAATGGAGGTGTGTGAAGTCATAGAAAGGAATTGTGTGAAGTCATAGAATGGAGGTGTGTGAAGTCAAAGAATGGAGGTGTGTGAAGACAAACAATAAAGGTGTGTGAAGTCACAGAATGGAGGTGTGTGAAATCACAGAATGGAGGTGTGTGAAGTCAAAAAGGTGGTGTGTAGAGTCACAAATGGAGGTGTGTGAACTCATAGAATGGAGGTGTGTGAAGTCAAAGAATGGAGGTGTGTGAAGTCATAGAATAGAGGTGTGTGAAGTCATAGAATGCATGTTTCTGAAGTAGAATGAAGGTGTGTGAAGTCATAGAATGGAGGTGTGTGAAGTCAAAATGGAGGTGTGTGAACTCATAAAATGGAGATGTGTGAAGTCATGGAATGGAGGTGCGTGAAGTCCAAAAATGGAGGTGTGTGAAGTCAAACAATGGTTGTGTGTGAAGTCAGAGAATGGAGGTGTGTGAAGTCAAAGAATGGAAGTGTGTGAAGTCAAGATGGAGGTGTGTGAAGTCACAGAATGGAGGTGTGTGAAGTCACAGAATGGAGGTGTATGAAGTCATAGAATGTAGGTGTGTGAAGTCACAGAATGGAGGTGTGTGAAGTCACAGAATGGAGGTGTGTGAAGTCACAGAATGAAGGTGTGTGAACTCACAATGGAGGTTATGAAGTCACAGAATGGAGGTGTGTGAAGTCAAACAATAAAGTGTGTGAAGTCACAGAATGGACGTCTGTGAAGTCATAGAATGGAGGTGTGTTAAGTCACAGAATGGAGGTGTGTGAAGTCAGAGAATGGGGATGTGTGAACTCAGAATGGAGGTGTGTGAAGTCACAGACCTGAGATTTGTGAAGTCATAGAATGGAGGTGCGTGAAGTCATAGAATGGATGTTTCTGTTGAAAGAATGAAGGTGTGTGAAGTCAAAATGGAGGTGTGTGAACTCATAGAATGCAGATGTGTGAACTCATAGAATGGAGGTGTGTGAAGTCATGGAATGGAGGTGTGTGAAGTCAAAGAATGGAGGTGTGTGAAGTCAAACAATAAAGGTGTGTGAAGTCACAGAATGGAGGTGTGTGAAATCACAGAATGGAGGTTTGTGAAGTCAAAAAGTTGGTGTGTAGAGTCACAAATGGAGGTGTGTGAACTCATAGAATGGAGGTGTGTGAAGTCAAAGAATAAAGGTGTGTGAAGTCATCGAATGGAGGTGTGGGAAGTCATGGAATGGAGGTGTGTGACGTCAAAGAATGGAGGTGTGTGAAGTCAGAATGGAGTTGTGTGAAGTCATAGAATGGAGGTGTGTGAAGTCAGAATGGACGTGTGTGAAGTCATAGAATGGAGGTGTGTGAAGTCAGAATGGAGGTGTGTGAACTCATAGAATGGAGGTGTGTGAAGTCACAATGGAGGTGTGTGAAGTCATAGAATGGAGGTGTGTGAAGTCACAGAATGGAGGTGTGTGAAGTCATAGAATGGAGCTGTGTAAAGTCAGATTGGAGGTGTGTGAAGTCACAGAATGGAGGTTTGTGAAGTCACAGAATGGAGGTTTGTGAAGTCAAAATGGTGGTGTATAAAGTCACAAATGGAGGTGTGTGAAGTCACAGAATGTAGGTGTGTGAACTCAAAATGGAGGTGTGTGAAGTGAAAGAATGGAGGTGTGCGAAGTCAAAGAATGGAGGTGTGTGAAGTCATAGAATGGAGGTGTGTGAAGTCATAGAATGGATGTTTCTGAATAAGAATGAATGTGTGTGAAGTCATAGAATGGAGGTGTATGAAGTCAAAATGGAGGTGTGTGAACTCATAGAATGGAGGTCTGAGAACTCATAGAATGGAGGTGTGTGAAGTCATGGAATAAAGGTGTGGGAAGTCAAAGAATGCATTGTGTGAAGTCAAACAGTAAAGGCGTGTGAAGTCACAGAATGGAGGTGTGTGAAATCACAGAATGGAGGTGTGTGAAGTCATGGAATGGAGGTGTGTGAAGTCACAGAATGCAGGTGTGTGAAGTCAGAATGGAGTTGTGTGAAGTCATAGAATGGAGGTGTGTGAAGTCACAAGGGAGGTGTGTGAAATCATAGTATGGAGGTGTGTGAAGTCATCGAATGGAGGTGTGTGAAGTCATGGAATGGATTTGTGTGAAGTCATGGAATGGAGGTGTGTGAAGTCAGAGAATGCAGGTGTGTGAAGTCAGAATGTAGTTGTGTGAAGTCATAGAATGGAGGTGTGTGAAGTCACAAGGGAGGTGTGTAAAATCATAGAATGGAGGTGTGTGAAGTCACAGTATGGAGGTGTGTGAAGTCATAGAATGGAGCTGTGTGAAGTCAGATTGGAGGTGTGTGAAGTCACAGAATGGAGGTGTGTGAACTCAGAATGGAGGTGTGTGAAATCACAGAATGGAGGTGTGAAGTCATAGAATGGAGGTGTGTGAAGTCACAGAATGGAGGTGTGTGAAGTCATAGAATGGAAGTGTGTGAAGTCATAGAATGGAGGTGTGTGATCATAGAACGGATGTTTGTGAAGTAAGAATGAAGGTGTGTTAAGTCATAGAATGGAGGTGTGTGAAGGCACAGAATGGAGGTGTGTGAAGTCATAGAATGGAGCTATATGAAGTCATAATGGAGGTGTGTGAAGTCATAGAATGGAGGTGTGTGAAATCACAATGGAGGTGTGTGAAGTCAAAAATGGAGGTGTGTGAAGTCATAGAAAGGAATTGTGTGAAGTCATAGAATGGAGGTGTGTGAAGCCAGAATTGAGGTGTGTGAAGTCACAGAATTGGGGTGTGTGAACTCAGAATGGAGGTGTGTGAAGTCACAGAATGGAGGTTTGTAAAGTCATAGAATGGAGGTGTGTGAAGTCATAGTATGGATGTGTCTGAAGTAGAATGAAGGTGTGTGAAGTCATAGAATGTAGGTGTGTGAAGTCAAAATGGAGGGTGCGAACTCATAAAATGGAGATGCGTGAAGTCATGGAATGGAGGTGTGTGAAGTCCAAAAATGGAGGTGTGTGAAGTGAAACAATGGTGGTGTGTGAAGTCAAAGAATGGAGGTGTGTGAAGTCAAAGAATGGAAGTGTGTGAACTCAGAATGGAGGGGTGTGAAGTCACAGAATGGAGGTTTGTGAAGTCATAGAATGGAGGTGTGTCAAGTCATAGAATGGATTTTTCTGAAGTAGAATGAAGGTGTATGAAGTCATAGAATGGAGGTGTGTGAAGTCAAAATTGAGGTGTGAGAACTCATAAAATGGAGATGTGTGAAGTCATGGAATGGAGGTGTGTGAAGTCCAAAAAGGAGGTGGGTGAAGTCAAACAATGGTGCTGTGTGAAGTCAAAGAATGGAGGTGTGTGAAGTCACAGAATGGAGGTGTGTGAAGTCACAGAATGGAGATGTGTGAAGTCACAGAATGGAGGTGTGTGAAGTCACAGAATGGAGGTGTGTGAAGTCACAGAATAGAGGTGTGTGAACTCACAATGGAGGTATGTGAAGTCAAACAATAAAGGTGTGTCAAGTCAAACAATAAAGGTTTGTAAAGTCACAGAATGGAGGTCTGTGAAGTCATAGAAGGGAGGTGTGTTTAGTCACAGAATGGAGGTGTGTGAAGTCATAGAAAGGAATTGTGTGAAGTCATAGAATGGAGGTGTGTGAAGTCAAAGAATGGAGGTGTGTGAGGACAAACAATAAAGGTGTGTGAAGTCACAGAATGGAGGTGTGTGAAATCACAGAATGGAGGTGTGTGAAGTCAAAAAGGTGGTGTGTAGAGTCACAAATGGAGGTGTGTGAACTCATAGAATGGAGGTGTGTGAAGTCAAAGAATGGAGGTGTGTGAAGTCATAGAATAGAGGTGCGTGAAGTCATAGAATGCATGTTTCTGAAGTAGAATGAAGGTGTGTGAAGTCATAGAATGGAGGTGTGTGAAGTCAAAATGGAGGTGTGTGAACTCATAAAATGGAGATGTGTGAAGTCATGGAATGGAGGTGCGTGAAGTCCAAAAATGGAGGTGTGTGAAGTCAAACAATGGTGGTGTGTGAAGTCAGAGAATGGAGGTGTGTGAAGTCAAAGAATGGAAGTGTGTGAAGTCAAGATGGAGGTGTGTGAAGTCACAGAATGGAGGTGTGTGAAGTCACAGAATGGAGGTGTATGAAGTCATAGAATGTAGGTGTGTAAAGTCACAGAATGGAGGTGTGTGAAGTCACAGAATGGAGGTGTGTGAAGTCACAGAATGAAGGTGTGTGAACTCACAATGGAGGTTATGAAGTCACAGAATGGAGGTGTGTGAAGTCAAACAATAAAGGTGTGTGAAGTCACAGAATGGACGTCTGTGAAGTCATAGAATGGAGGTGTGTTAAGTCACAGAATGGAGGTGTGTGAAGTCAGAGAATGGGGATGTGTGAACTCAGAATGGAGGTGTGTGAAGTCACAGACCTGAGATTTGTGAAGTCATAGAATGGAGGTGCGTGAAGTCATAGAATGGATGTTTCTGTAGTAAGAATGAAGGTGTGTGAAGTCAAAATGGAGGTGTGTGAACTCATAGAATGCAGATGTGTGAACTCATAGAATGGAGGTGTGTGAAGTCATGGAATGGAGGTGTGTGAAGTCAAAGAATGGAGGTGTGTGAAGTCAAACAATAAAGGTGTGTGAAGTCACAGAATGGAGGTGTGTGAAATCACAGAATGGAGGTTTGTGAAGTCAAAAAGTTGGTGTGTAGAGTCACAAATGGAGGTGTGTGAACTCATAGAATGGAGGTGTGTGAAGTCAAAGAATAAAGGTGTGTGAAGTCATCGAATGGAGGTGTGGGAAGTCATGGAATGGAGGTGTGTGACGTCAAAGAATGGAGGTGTGTGAAGTCAGAATGGAGTTGTGTGAAGTCATAGAATGGAGGTGTGTGAAGTCAGAATGGACGTGTGTGAAGTCATAGAATGGAGGTGTGTGAAGTCAGAATGGAGGTGTGTGAACTCATAGAATGGAGGTGTGTGAAGTCACAATGGAGGTGTGTGAAGTCATAGAATGGAGGTGTGTGAAGTCACAGAATGGAGGTGTGTGAAGTCATAGAATGGAGCTGTGTGAAGTCAGATTGGAGGTGTGTGAAGTCACAGAATGGAGGTTTGTGAAGTCACAGAATGGAGGTTTGTGAAGTCAAATGGTGGTGTATAAAGTCACAAATGGAGGTGTGTGAAGTCACAGAATGTAGGTGTGTGAACTCAAAATGGAGGTGTGTGAAGTGAAAGAATGGAGGTGTGCGAAGTCAAAGAATGGAGGTGTGTGAAGTCATAGAATGGAGGTGTGTGGAGTCATAGAATGGAGGTGTGTGAAGTCATAGAATGGAGGTGTGTGAAGTCATAGAATGGATGTTTCTGAATAAGAATGAATGTGTGTGAAGTCATAGAGTGGAGGTGTATGAAGTCAAAATGGAGGTGTGTGAACTCATAGAATGGAGGTCTGAGAACTCATAGAATGGAGGTGTGTGAAGTCATGGAATAAAGGTGTGGGAAGTCAAAGAATGCATTGTGTGAAGTCAAACAGTAAAGGCGTGTGAAGTCACAGAATGGAGGTGTGTGAAATCACAGAATGGAGGTGTGTGAAGTCATGGAATGGAGGTGTGTGAAGTCACAGAATGCAGGTGTGTGAAGTCAGAATGGAGTTGTGTGAAGTCATAGAATGGAGGTGTGTGAAGTCACAAGGGAGGTGTGTGAAATCATAGTATGGAGGTGTGTGAAGTCATCGAATGGAGGTGTGTGACGTCATGGAATGGATTTGTGTGAAGTCATGGAATGGAGGTGTGTGAAGTCAGAGAATGCAGGTGTGTGAAGTCAGAATGTAGTTGTGTGAAGTCATAGAATGGAGGTGTGTGAAGTCACAAGGGAGGTGTGTAAAATCATAGAATGGAGGTGTGTGAAGTCACAGTATGGAGGTGTGTGAAGTCATAGAATGGAGCTGTGTGAAGTCAGATTGGAGGTGTGTGAAGTCACAGAATGGAGGTGTGTGAACTCAGAATGGAGGTGTGTGAAATCACAGAATGGAGGTGTGAAGTCATAGAATGGAGGTGTGTGAAGTCACAGAATGGAGGTGTGTGAAGTCATAGAATGGAAGTGTGTGAAGTCATAGAATGGAGGTGTGTGATCATAGAACGGATGTTTGTGAAGTAAGAATGAAGGTGTGTTAAGTCATAGAATGGAGGTGTGTGAAGGCACAGAATGGAGGTGTGTGAAGTCATAGAATGGAGCTATATGAAGTCATAATGGAGGTGTGTGAAGTCATAGAATGGAGGTGTGTGAAATCACAATGGAAGTGTGTGAAGTCAAAAATGGAGGTGTGTGAAGTCATAGAACGGAATTGTGTGAAGTCATAGAATGGAGGTGTGTGAAGCCAGAATTGAGGTGTGTGAAGTCACAGAATTGAGGTGTGTGAACTCAGAATGGAGGTGTGTGAAGTCACAGAATGGAGGTTTGTAAAGTCATAGAATGGAGGTGTGTGAAGTCATAGTATGGATGTGTCTGAAGTAGAATGAAGGTGTGTGAAGTCATAGAATGTAGGTGTGTGAAGTCAAAATGGAGGGTGCGAACTCATAAAATGGAGATGCGTGAAGTCATGGAATGGAGGTGTGTGAAGTCCAAAAATGGAGGTGTGTGAAGTGAAACAATGGTGGTGTGTGAAGTCACAGAATGGAGGTGTGTGAAGTCAAAGAATGGAAGTGTGTGAAGTCAAAATTGAGGTGTGTGAAGTCACAGAATGGAGGTGTGTGAAGTCACAGAATGGAGGTGTGTGAAGTCACAGAATGGAGGTGTGTGAACTCACAATGGAGGTGTGTGAAGTCCCAGAATGGAGGTGTGTGAAGTCAAACAATAAAGGTGTGTGAAGTCACAGAATGGAGGTCTCTGAAGTCATAGAATGGAGGTGTGTTAAGTCAGAATGGAGTTGTGTGAAGTTATAGAATGGAGGTGTGTGAAGTCAGAATGGAGGTGTGTGATGTCATAGAATGGAGGTGTGTGAAGTCAGAATGGAGGTGTGTGAACTCATAGAATGGAGGTGTGTGAAGTCACAATGGAGGTATGTGAAGTCATAGAATGGTGGTGTGTGAAGTCACAGAATGGAGGTGTGGAAGTCATAGAATGGAGGTGTGTGAAGTCAGAATGGAGGTGTGTGAAGTCATAGAATGGAGGTGTATGAAGTCATAATGGAGGTGTGTGAAGTCACAGAATGGAGGTGTGTGAAGTCATAGAATGGAAGTGTGTGAAGTCATAGAATGGAGGTGTGTGATCATAGAATGGATGTTTGTGAAGTAAGAATGAAGGTGTGTTAAATCATAGAATGGAGGTGTGTGAAGGCACAGAATGGAGGTGTGTGAAGTCATAGAATGGAGCTATATGAAGTCATAATGGAGGTGTGTGAAATCATAGAATGGAGGTGTGTGAAATCACAATGGAGGTGTGTGAAGTCAAAGAATGGAGGTGTGAAGTCATAGAAAGGAATTGTGTGAAGTCTTGGAATGGAGGTGTGTGAAGCCAGAATTGAGTTTTGTGAAGTCACAGAATTGAGGTGTGTGAACTCAGAATGGAGGTGTGTGAAGTCACAGAATGGAGGTTTGTAAAGTCATGGAATGGAGGTATGTGAAGTCATAGAATGGATGTCTCTGAAGTAGAATGAAGGTGTGTGAAGTCATAGAATGTAGGGGTGTGAAGTCAAAATGGAGGGTGCGAACTCATAAAATGGAGATGCGTGAAGTCATGGAATGGAGGTTTGTGAAGTCCAAAAATGGAGGTGTGTGAAGTCAAACAATGGTGGTGTGTGAAGTCACAGAATGGAGGTGTGTGAAGTCAAAGAATGGAAGTGTGTGAAGTCAAAATTGAGGTGTGTGAAGTCACAGAATGGAGGTGTGTGAAGTCACAGAATGGAGGTGTGTGAAGTCATAGAATGGAGGTGTGTGAAGTCAGAGAATGGAGATGTATGTAGTCACAGAATGGAGGTGTGTGAAGTCACAGAATGGAGGTGTGTGAAGTCACAGAATGGAGGTGTGTGAACTCACAATGAAGGTGTGTGAAGTCCCAGAATGGAGGTGTGTGAAGTCAAACAATAAAGGTGTGTGAAGTCACAGAATGGAGGTCTGTGAAGTCATAGAACGGAGGTGTGTTAAGTCACAGAATGGAGGTGTGTGAACTCAGAGAATGGAGGTGTGTGAACTCAGAATGGAGGTGTGTGAAATCACAGAACGGAGATTTGTGAAGTCATAGAATGGAAGTGCGTGAAGTCATATAATGGATGTCTCTGAAGTAAGAATGAAGGTGTGTGAAGTCTTAGAATGGAGGTTTGTGAAGTCAAAATGGAGGTGTGTGAACTCATAGAATGGAGGTGTGTGAACTCATAGAAGGGAGGTGTGTGAAGTCATGGAAAGTAGGTGTGTGAAGTGAAAGAATGGAGGTGTGTGAAGTCAAAAAATAAAGGTATGTGAAGTCACAGAATGGAGGTGTGTGAAATCACAGAATGGAGGTGCGTGAAGTCAAAAAGGTGGTGTGTAGAGTCACAAATGGAGGTGTGTGAACTCATAGAATGGAGGTGTGTGAAGTCAAAGAATGGAGGTGTGTGAAGTCATAGAATAGAGGTGTGTGAAGTCATAGAATGCATGTTTCTGAAGTAGAATGAAGGTGTGTGAAGTCATAGAATGGAGGTGTGTGAAGTCAAAAAGGTGTTGTGTAGAGTCACAAATAGAAGTGTGTGAACTCATAGAATGGAGGTGTGTGAAGTCAAAGAATGGAGGTGTGTGAAGGCATCGAATGGACGTGTGTGAAGTCATGGAATGGAGGTGTGTGAAGTCACAGAATGGAGTTGTGTGAAGTCAGAATGGAGTTGTGTGAAGTTATAGAATGAAGATGTGTGAAGTCAGAATGGAGGTGTGTGATGTCATAGAATGGAGGTGTGTGAAGTCAGAATGGAGGTGTGTGAACTCATAGAATGGAGGTGTGTGAAGTCACAATGGAGGTATGTGAAGTCATAGAATGGTGGTGTGTGAAGTCACAGAATGCAGGTGTGGAAGTCATAGAATGGACGTGTGTGATGTCAGAATGGAAGTGTGTGAAGTCATAGAATGGAGGTGTGTGAAGTCATAATGGAGGTGTGTTGAAGTCACAGAATGGAGGTGTGTGAAGTCATAGAATGGAAGTGTGTGAAGTCATAGAATGGAGGTGTGTGATCATAGAATGGATGTTTGTGAAGTAAGAATGAAGGTCTGTTAAGTCATAGAATGGAGGTGTGTGAAGGCACAGAATGGAGGTGTGTGAAGTCATAGAATGGAGCTATATGAAGTCATAATGGAGGTGTGTGAAGTCATAGAATGGAGGTTTGTGAAATCACAATGGAGGTGTGTGAAGTCAAACAATGGAGGTGTTTGAAGTCATAGAAAGGAATTGTGTGAAGTCATAGAATGGAGGTGTGTGAAGCCAGAATTGAGGTGTGTGAAGTCACAGAATTGAGGTGTGTGAACTCAGAATGGAGGTGTGTGAAGTCATAGAATGGAGGTGTGTGAAGTCATAATGGAGGTGTGTTGAAGTCACAGAATGCAGGTGTGGAAGTCATAGAATGGACGTGTGTGAAGTCAGAATGGAGTTGTGTGAAGTCACAATGGAGGTATGTGAAGGCATAGAATGGTGGTGTGTGAACTCACAGAATGGAGGTGTGGAAGTCATAGAATGGAGGTGTGTGAAGTCAGAATGGAGGTGTGTGAAGTCATAGAATGGAGGTGTGTGAAGTCATAATGTAGGTGTGTGAAGTCACAGAATTGAGGTGTGTGAAGTCACAGAATGGAGGTGTGTAAAGTCATAGAATGGAGGTGTGTGAACTCATAGAATGGAGGTGTGTGAAGTCATAGAATGAATGTTTGTGAAGTAAGAATGAAGGTGTGTTAAGTCATAAAATGGAGATGTGTGAAGGCACAGAATGGAGATGTGTGAAGTCATAGAATGGAGGTGTGCGAACTCACAATGGAGATGTGTTAAGTCAAAAAATGGAGGTGTGTCAAGTCAAACAATAAAGGTGTGTGAAGTCACAGAATGGAGGTGTGTGAAATCACAGAATGGAGGTGTGTGAATTCAAAAAGGTGGTGTGTAGAGTCACAAATGGAGGTGTGTGAACTCATAGAATGGAGGTGTGTGAAGTCAAAGAATGGAGTTGTGTGAAGGCATCGAATGGAGGTGTGTGAAGTCATGGAATGGAGGTGTGTGAAGTCACAGAATGCAGGTGTGTGAAGTCATAGAATGGATGTGTGTGAAGTCATAAGATGGAGGTGTGTGAAGTCATAGAATGGAGGTGTGTGAACTCATAGAATGGAAGTGTGTGAAGTCATGGAATGGAGGTATGTGAAGTCAAAGAATGGAGGTGTGAAGTCAAACAATAAAGGTGTGTGAAGTCACAGAATGGAGGTGTGTGAAATCACAGAATAGAGGTGTGTGAATTCAAAAAGGTGGTGTGTAGAGTCACAAATGGAGGTGTGTGAACTCATAGAATGGAGGTGTGTGAAGTCAAAGAATGGAGTTGTGTGAAGGCATCGAATGGAGGTGTGTGAAGTCATGGAATGGAGGTGTGTGAAGTCACAGAATGGAGGTGTGTGAAGTCAGAATGGAGTTGTGTGAAGTTATAGAATGGAGGAGTGTGAAGTCAGAATGGAGGTGTGTGATGTCATAGAATGGAGGTGTGTGAAGTCAGAATGGAGGTGTGTGAACTCATAGAATGGAGGTGTGTGAAGTCACAATGGAGGTATGTGAAGTCATAGAATGGTGGTGTGTGAAGTCACAGAATGGAGGTGTGGAAGTCATAGAATGGAGGTGTGTGAAGTCAGAATGGAGGTGTGTGAAGTCATAGAATGGAGGTGTGTGAAGTCATAATGTAGGTGTGTGAAGTCACAGAATTGAGGTGTGTGAAGTCACAGAATGGAGGTGTGTACAGTCATAGAATGGAGGTGTGTGAAGTCATAGAATGAATGTTTGTGAAGTAAGAATAAAGGTGTGTAAAGTCATAAAATGGAGGTGTGTGAAGTCATAGAATGGAGGTGTGTGGAGTCATAGAATGGAGGTGTGTGAAGTCATAGAATGGAGGTGTGTGAAGTCATAGAATGGATGTTTCTGAATAGGAATGAATGTGTGTGAAGTCATAGAATGGAGGTGTATGAAGTCAAAATGGAGGTGTGTGAACTCATAGAATGGAGGCCTGAGAACTCATAGAATGGAGGTGTGTGAAGTCATGGAATAAAGGTGTGGGAAGTCAAAGAATGCATTGTGTGAAGTCAAACAGTAAAGGCGTGTGAAGTCACAGAATGGAGGTGTGTGAAATCACAGAATGGAGGTGTGTGAAGTCATGGAATGGAGGTGTGTGAAGTCACAGAATGCAGGTGTGTGAAGTCAGAATGGAGTTGTGTGAAGTCATAGAATGGAGGTGTGTGAAGTCACAAGGGAGGTGTGTAAAATCATAGAATGGAGGTGTGTGAAGTCACAGTATGGAGGTGTGTGAAGTCATAGAATGGAGCTGTGTGAAGTCAGATTGGAGGTGTGTGAAGTCACAGAATGGAGGTGTGTGAACTCAGAATGGAGGTGTGTGAAATCACAGAATGGAGGTGTGAAGTCATAGAATGGAGGTGTGTGAAGTCACAGAATGGAGGTGTGTGAAGTCATAGAATGGAAGTGTGTGAAGTCATAGAATGGAGGTGTGTGATCATAGAACGGATGTTTGTGAAGTAAGAATGAAGGTGTGTTAAGTCATAGAATGGAGGTGTGTGAAGGCACAGAATGGAGGTGTGTGAAGTCATAGAATGGAGCTATATGAAGTCATAATGGAGGTGTGTGAAGTCATAGAATGGAGGTGTGTGAAATCACAGTGGAGGTGTGTGAAGTCAAAAATGGAGGTGTGTGAAGTCATAGAAAGGAATTGTGTGAAGTCATAGAATGGAGGTGTGTGAAGCCAGAATTGAGGTGTGTGAAGTCACAGAATTGAGGTGTGTGAACTCAGAATGGAGGTGTGTGAAGTCACAGAATGGAGGTTTGTAAAGTCATAGAATGGAGGTGTGTGAAGTCATAGTATGGATGTGTCTGAAGTAGAATGAAGGTGTGTGAAGTCATAGAATGTAGGTGTGTGAAGTCAAAATGGAGGGTGCGAACTCATAAAATGGAGATGCGTGAAGTCATGGAATGGAGGTGTGTGAAGTCCAAAAATGGAGGTGTGTGAAGTGAAACAATGGTGGTGTGTGAAGTCAAAGAATGGAGGTGTGTGAAGTCAAAGAATGGAAGTGTGTGAAGTCAAAATTGAGGTGTGTGAAGTCACAGAATGGAGGTGTGTGAAGTCACAGAATGGAGGTGTGTGAACTCACAATGGAGGTGTGTGAAGTCCCAGAATGGAGGTGTGTGAAGTCAAACAATAAAGGTGTGTGAAGTCACAGAATGGAGGTCTCTGAAGTCATAGAATGGAGGTGTGTTAAGTCAGAATGGAGTTGTGTGAAGTTATAGAATGGAGGTGTGTGAAGTCAGAATGGAGGTGTGTGATGTCATAGAATGGAGGTGTGTGAAGTCAGAATGGAGGTGTGTGAACTCATGGAATGGAGGTGTGTGAAGTCACAATGGAGGTATGTGAAGTCATAGAATGGTGGTGTGTGAAGTCACAGAATGGAGGTGTGGAAGTCATAGAATGGAGGTGTGTGAAGTCAGAATGGAGGTGTGTGAAGTCATAGAATGGAGGTGTATGAAGTCATAATGGAGGTGTGTGAAGTCACAGAATGGAGGTGTGTGAAGTCATAGAATGGAAGTGTGTGAAGTCATAGAATGGAGGTGTGTGATCATAGAATGGATGTTTGTGAAGTAAGAATGAAGGTGTGTTAAGTCATAGAATGGAGGTGTGTGAAGGCACAGAATGGAGGTGTGTGAAGTCATAGAATGGAGCTATATGAAGTCATAATGGAGGTGTGTGAAATCATAGAATGGAGGTGTGTGAAATCACAATGGAGGTGTGTGAAGTCAAAGAATGGAGGTGTGAAGTCATAGAAAGGAATTGTGTGAAGTCATAGAATGGAGGTGTGTGAAGCCAGAATTGAGGTTTGTGAAGTCACAGAATTGAGGTGTGTGAACTCAGAATGGAGGTGTGTGAAGTCACAGAATGGAGGTTTGTAAAGTCATGGAATGGAGGTATGTGAAGTCATAGAATGGATGTCTCTGAAGTAGAATGAAGGTGTGTGAAGTCATAGAATGTAGGGGTGTGAAGTCAAAATGGAGGGTGCGAACTCATAAAATGGAGATGCGTGAAGTCATGGAATGGAGGTTTGTGAAGTCCAAAAATGGAGGTGTGTGAAGTCAAACAATGGTGGTGTGTGAAGTCACAGAATGGAGGTGTGTGAAGTCAAAGAATGGAAGTGTGTGAAGTCAAAATTGAGGTGTGTGAAGTAACAGAATGGAGGTGTGTGAAGTCACAGAATGGAGGTGTGTGAAGTCATAGAATGGAGGTGTGTGAAGTCAGAGAATGGAGATGTATGTAGTCACAGAATGGAGGTGTGTGAAGTCACAGAATGGAGGTGTGTGAAGTCACAGAATGGAGGTGTGTGAACTCACAATGAAGGTGTGTGAAGTCCCAGAATGGAGGTGTGTGAAGTCAAACAATAAAGGTGTGTGAAGTCACAGAATGGAGGTCTGTGAAGTCATAGAACGGAGGTGTGTTAAGTCACAGAATGGAGGTGTGTGAACTCAGAGAATGGTGGTGTGTGAACTCAGAATGGAGGTGTGTGAAATCACAGAACGGAGATTTGTGAAGTCATAGAATGGAAGTGCGTGAAGTCATATAATGGATGTCTCTGAAGTAAGAATGAAGGTGTGTGAAGTCTTAGAATGGAGGTTTGTGAAGTCAAAATGGAGGTGTGTGAACTCATAGAATGGAGGTGTGTGAACTCATAGAAGGGAGGTGTGTGAAGTCATGGAAAGTAGGTGTGTGAAGTGAAAGAATGGAGGTGTGTGAAGTCAAAAAATAAAGGTGTGTGAAGTCACAGAATGGAGGTGTGTGAAATCACAGAATGGAGGTGAGTGAAGTCAAAAAGGTGGTGTGTAGAGTCACAAATGGAGGTGTGTGAACTCATAGAATGGAGGTGTGTGAAGTCAAAGAATGGAGGTGTGTGAAGTCATAGAATAGAGGTGTGTGAAGTCATAGAATGCATGTTTCTGAAGTAGAATGAAGGTGTGTGAAGTCATAGAATGGAGGTGTGTGAAGTCAAAAAGGTGTTGTGTAGAGTCACAAATAGAAGTGTGTGAACTCATAGAATGGAGGTGTGTGAAGTCAAAGAATGGAGGTGTGTGAAGGCATCGAATGGACGTGTGTGAAGTCATGGAATGGAGGTGTGTGAAGTCACAGAATGGAGTTGTGTGAAGTCAGAATGGAGTTGTGTGAAGTTATAGAATGGAGATGTGTGAAGTCAGAATGGAGGTGTGTGATGTCATAGAATGGAGGTGTGTGAAGTCAGAATGGAGGTGTGTGAACTCATAGAATGGAGGTGTGTGAAGTCACAATGGAGGTATGTGAAGTCATAGAATGGTGGTGTGTGAAGTCACAGAATGCAGGTGTGGAAGTCATAGAATGGACGTGTGTGAAGTCAGAATGGAGGTGTGTGAAGTCATAGAATGGAGGTGTGTGAAGTCATAATGGAGGTGTGTTGAAGTCACAGAATGGAGGTGTGTGAAGTCATAGAATGGAAGTGTGTGAAGTCATAGAATGGAGGTGTGTGATCATAGAATGGATGTTTGTGAAGTAAGAATGAAGGTGTGTTAAGTCATAGAATGGAGGTGTGTGAAGGCACAGAATGGAGGTGTGTGAAGTCATAGAATGGAGCTATATGAAGTCATAATGGAGGTGTGTGAAGTCATAGAATGGAGGTTTGTGAAATCACAATGGAGGTGTGTGAAGTCAAACAATGGAGGTGTTTGAAGTCATAGAAAGGAATTGTGTGAAGTCATAGAATGGAGGTGTGTGAAGCCAGAATTGAGGTGTGTGAAGTCACAGAATTGAGGTGTGTGAACTCAGAATGGAGGTGTGTGAAGTCATAGAATGGAGGTGTGTGAAGTCATAATGGAGGTGTGTTGAAGTCACAGAATGCAGGTGTGGAAGTCATAGAATGGACGTGTGTGAAGTCAGAATGGAGGTGTGTGAAGTCACAATGGAGGTATGTGAAGGCATAGAATGGTGGTGTGTGAAGTCACAGAATGGAGGTGTGGAAGTCATAGAATGGAGGTGTGTGAAGTCATAATGTAGGTGTGTGAAGTCACAGAATTGAGGTGTGTGAAGTCACAGAATGGAGGTGTGTAAAGTCATAGAATGTAGGTGTGTGAACTCATAGAATGGAGGTGTGTGAAGTCATAGAATGAATGTTTGTGAAGTAAGAATGAAGGTGTGTAAAGTCATAAAATGGAGATGTGTGAAGGCACAGAATGGAGATGTGTGAAGTCATAGAATGGAGGTGTGCGAACTCACAATGGAGATGTGTTAAGTGAAAAAATGGAGGTGTGTCAAGTATAACAATAAAGGTGTGTGAAGTCACAGAATGGAGGTGTGTGAAATCACAGAATGGAGGTGTGTGAATTCAAAAAGGTGGTGTGTAGAGTCACAAATGGAGGTGTGTGAACTCATAGAATGGAGGTGTGTGAAGTCAAAGAATGGAGTTGTGTGAAGGCATCGAATGGAGGTGTGTGAAGTCATGGAATGGAGGTGTGTGAAGTCACAGAATGCAGGTGTGTGAAGTCATAGAATGGATGTGTGTGAAGTCATAAGATGGAGGTGTGTGAAGTCATAGAATGGAGGTGTGTGAACTCATAGAATGGAAGTGTGTGAAGTCATGGAATGGAGGTGTGTGAAGTCAAAGAATGGAGGTGTGAAGTCAAACAATAAAGGTGTGTGAAGTCACAGAATGGAGGTGTGTGAAATCACAGAATAGAGGTGTGTGAATTCAAAAAGGTGGTGTGTAGAGTCACAAATGGAGGTGTGTGAACTCATAGAATGGAGGTGTGTGAAGTCAAAGAATGGAGTTGTGTGAAGGCATTGAATGGAGGTGTGTGAAGTCATGGAATGGAGGTGTGTGAAGTCACAGAATGGAGGTGCGTGAAGTCAGAATGGAGTTGTGTGAAGTTATAGAATGGAGGAGTGTGAAGTCAGAATGGAGGTGTGTGATGTCATAGAATGGAGGTGTGTGAAGTCAGAATGGAGGTGTGTGAACTCATAGAATGGAGGTGTGTGAAGTCACAATGGAGGTATGTGAAGTCATAGAATGGTGGTGTGTGAAGTCACAGAATGGAGGTGTGGAAGTCATAGAATGGAGGTGTGTGAAGTCAGAATGGAGGTGTGTGAAGTCATAGAATGGAGGTGTGTGAAGTCATAATGTAGGTGTGTGAAGTCACAGAATTGAGGTGTGTGAAGTCACAGAATGGAGGTGTGTACTGTCATAGAATGGAGGTGTGTGAAGTCATAGAATGAATGTTTGTGAAGTAAGAATAAAGGTGTGTAAAGTCATAAAATGGAGATGTGTGAAGGCACAGAATGGAGGTGTGTGAAGTCATAGAATGGAGCTGTGTGAAGTCAGAATGGAGGTGTGTGAAGTCATAGAATGGAGGTGTGTGAACTCACAATGGAGATGTGTGAAGTCAAAAAATGGAGGTGTGTGAAGTCAAACAATAAAGGTGTGTGAAGTCACAGAATGTAGGTGTGTGAAATCACAGAATGCAGGTGTGTGAAGTCAAAAAGGTGGTGTGTAGAGTCACAAATGGAGATGTGTGAACTCATAGAATGGAGGTGTGTGAAGTCAAAGAATGGAGGTGTGTGAAGGCATCGAATGGAGGTGTGTGAAGTCATGGAATGGAGGTGTGTGAAGTCACAGAATGGAGGTGTGTGAAGTCAGAATGGAGTTGTGTGAAGTTATAGAATGGAGATGTGTGAAGTCAGAATGGAGGTGTGTGATGTCATAGAAGGAGGTGTGTGAAGTCAGAATGGAGGTGTGTGAACTCATAGAATGGAAGTGTGTGAAGTCACAATGGAGGTATGTGAAGTCATAGAATGGTGGTGTGTGAAGTCAGAGAATGGAGGTGTGGAAGTCATAGAATGGAGGTGTGTGAAGTCAGAATGGAGGTGTGTGAAGTCATAGAATGGAGGTGTGTGAAGTCATAATGTAGGTGTGTGAAGTCACAGAATTGAGGTGTGTGAAGTCACAGAATGGAGGTGTGTAAAGTCATAGAATGGAGGTGTGTGAGGTCATAGAATGGAGGTGTGTGACGTCATAGAATGAATGTTTGTGAAGTAAGAATGAAGGTGTGTTAAGTCATAAAATGGAGATGTGTGAAGGCACAGAATGGAGGTGTGTGAAGTCATAGAATGGAGCTGTGTGAAGTCAGAATGGAGGTGTGTGAAGTCATGGAATGGAGGTGTGTGAACTCACAACGGAGATGTGTGAAGTCAAAAAATGGAGGTGTGTGAAGTCAAAGAATGGAAGTGTGTGAAGTCATAGAATGGAGGTGTGTGAACTCATAGAATGGAGGTGTGTGAAGTCATAGAATGGAGGTGTGTAAAGTCACAGAATTGATGTTTGTGAAGTCAGAATGGAGGTGTGTGAAGTCAGAATGGAGGTTTGTGAAGTCATAGAATGGAGGTGTGTGAAGTCATAGAATGGAAGTGTGTGAAGTCATAAAATGGAGGAGTGTGAAGCCAGAATTGAGGTGTGTGAAGTCACAGAATTGAGGTGTGTGAACTCAGAATGGAGATGTGTGAAGTCACAGAATGAAAGTTTGTGAAATCATAGAATGGAGGTGTGTGAAGTCATAGAACGGATGTTTCTGAAGTAGAATGAAGGTGTGTGAAGTCATAGAATGGAGGTGTGTGAAGTCAAAATGGAGGTGTGCGAACTCATAAAATGGAGATGTGTGAAGTCATGGAATGGAGGTGTGTGAAGTCCAAAAATAGAGGTGTGTGAAGTCAAACAATGTTAATGTGTGTAAAGTCACAGAATGGAGGTGTGTGAATTCAAAGAATGGAAGTGTGTGAAGTCATAGAATGGAGGTGTGTGAAGTCACAGAATGGAGGTGTGTGAAGTCACAGAATGGAGGTGTGTGAAGTCAAAAAAGAGGTGTGTGAACTCATAGAATGGAGGTTTGTGAAGTCATAGAATGGACGTGTGTGAAGTCATGCAATGGAGGTGTGTGAAGTCAAAGAATGCAGGTGTGTGAAGTCAAACAATAAAGGTGTGTGAAGTCACAGAATGGAGCTGTGTGAAATCACAGAATGGAGGTGTGTGAAGTCAAAAATGTGGTGTGTAGAGTCACAAATGGAGGTGTGTGAACTCATAGAATGGAGGTGTGTGAAGTCAAAGAATGGAGGTGTGTGAAGTCATGGAATGGAGGTGTGTGAAGTCACAGAATGGAGGTGTGTGAAGTCATAGAATGGATATGTGTGAAGTCATAGAATGGATGTTTCTGAATAAGAATGAATGTGTGTGAAGTCATAGAATGGAGGTGTATGAAGTCAAAATGGAGGTGTGTGAACTCATAGAATGGAGGTCTGGGAACTCATAGAATGGAGGTGTGTGAAGTCATGGAATAAAGGTGTGTGAGGTCAAAGAATGCATTGTGTGAAGTCAAACAATAAAGGTGTGTGAATTCACAGAATGGAGGTGTGTGAAATCACAGAATGGAGGTGTGTGAAGTCATGGAATGGAGGTGTGTGAAGTCACAGAATGGAGGTGTGTGAAGTCACAAGGGAGGTGTGTGAAATCATAGTATGGAGGTGTGTGAAGTCATCGAATGGAGGTGTGTGAAGTCATGGAATTGATTTGTGTGAAATCATGGAAGGGAGATGAGTGAAGTCACAGAATGGAGGTGGGTGAAGTCAGAATGGAGTTGTGTGAAGTCATAGAATGGAGGTGTGTGAAGTCACAAGGGAGGTGTGTGAAATCATAGAATGGAGGTGTGTGAAGTCACAGTATGGAGGTGTGTGAAGTCATAGAATGGAGCTGTGAAGTCAGATTGGAGGTGTGTGAAGTCACGGTATGGAGGTGTGTGAAGTCATAGAATGGAGCTGTGAAGTCAGATTGGAGGTGTGTGAAATCACAGAATGGAGGTGTGAAGTCATAGAATGGAGGTGTGTGAAGTCAAAGAATGGAGCTGTGTGAAGTCATAGAATGGAGGTGTGTGAAGTCATAGAATGGAGGTGTGTGAAGTCATAGAATGGATATTTCTGAATAAGAATGAATGTGTGTGAAGTCATAGAATGGAGGTGTATGAAGTCAAAATGGAGGTGTGTGAACTCATAGAATGGAGGTCTGAGAATTCATAGAATGGAGGTGTGTGAAGTCATGGAATAAAGGTGTGTGAAGTCAAAGAATGCATTGTGTGAAGTCAAACAATAAAGGTGTGTGAAGTCACAGAATGGAGGTGTGTGAAATCACAGAATGGAGGTGTGTGAAGTCATGGAATGGAGGTGTGTGAAGTCACAGAATGGAGGTGTGTGAAGTCAGAATGGAGTTGTGTGAAGTCATAGAATGGAGGTGTGTGAAGTCACAAGGGAGGTGTGTGAAATCATAGTATGGAGGTGTGTGAAGTCATCGAATGGAGTTGTGTGAAGTCATGGAATGGATTTGTGTGAAGTCATGGAATGGAGGTGTGTGAAGTCACAGAATGGAGTTGGGTGAAGTCAGAATGGAGTTGTGTGAAGTCATAGAATGGAGGTGTGTGAAGTCACAAGGGAGGTGTGTGAAATCATAGAATGGAGGTGTGTGAAGTCACAGTATGGAGGTGTGTGAAGTCATAGAATGGAGCTGTGAAGTCACATTGGAGGTGTGTGAAGTCACAGTATGGAGGTGTGTGAAGTCATAGAATGCAGCTGTGAAGTCAGATTGGAGGTGTGTGAAGTCAAAGAATGGAGGTGTGTGAAGTCATAGAAAGGAATTGTGTGAAGTCATAGAATGGAGGTGTGTGAAGCCAGAATTCAGGTGTCTGAAGTCACAGAATTGAGGTGTGTGAACTCAGAATGGAGGTGTGTGAAGTCACAGAATGGAGGTTTGTAAAGTCATAGAATGGAGGTGTGTGAAGTCATAGAATAGATGTTTCTGAAGTAGAATGAAGGTGTGTGAAGTCATAGAATGTAGGTGTGTGAAGTCAAAATGGAGGGTGCGAACTCATAAAATGGAGATGCGTGAAGTCATGGAATGGAGGTGTGTGAAGTCCAAAAATGGAGGTGTGTGAAGTCAAACAATGGTGGTGTGTGAAGTCACAGAATGGAGGTGTGTGAAGCCAAAGAATGGAAGTGTGTGAAGTCAAAATTGAGGTGTGTGAAGTCACAGAATGGAGGTGTGTGAAGTCACAGAATGGAGGTGTGTGAAGTCATAGAATGGAGGTGTGTGAAGTCACAGAATGGAGATGTGTGTAGTCACAGAATGGAGGTGTGTGAAGTCACAGAATGGAGGTGTGTGAAGTCACAGAATGGAGGTGTGTGAACTCACAATGGAGGTGTGTGAAGTCCCAGAATGGAGGTGTGTGAAGTCAAACAATAAAGGTGTGTGAAGTCACAGAATGGAGGTCTGTGAAGTCATAGAATGGAGGTGTGTTAAGTCATGGAATGGAGGTGTGTGAACTCAGAGAGTGGAGGTGTCTGAACTCAGAATGGAGGTGTTTGAAATCACAGAACGGAGATTTGTGAAGTCATAGAATGGAAGTGCGTGAAGTCATATAATGGATGTTTCTGAAGTAAGAATGAAGGTGTGTGAAGTCTTAGAATGGAGGTTTGTGAAGTCAAAATGGAGTTGTGTGAACTCATAGAATGGAGGTGTGTGAACTCATAGAATGGAGGTGTGTGAAGTCATGGAAAGGAGGTGTGTGAAGTGAAAGAATGGAGGTGTGTGAAGTCAAAAAATAAAGGTGTGTGAAGTCACAGAATGGAGGTGTGTGAAATCACAAAATGGAGGTGTGTGAAGTCAAAAAGGTGGTGTGTAGAGTCACAAATGGAGGTGTGTGAACTCATAGAATGGAGGTGTGTGAAGTCATAGAATGAATGTTTGTGAAGTAAGAATGAAGGTGTGTTAAGTCATAAAATGGAGATGTGTGAAGGCACAGAATGGAGGTGTGTGAAGTCATAGAATGGAGCTGTGTGAAGTCAGAATGGAGGTGTGTGTAGTCATAGAATGGAGGTGTGTGAACTCACAATGGAGATGTGTGAAGTCAAAAAATGGAGGTGTGTGAAGTCAAACAATAAAGGTGTGTGAAGTCACAGAATGGAGGTGTGTGAAATCACAGAATGGAGGTGTGTGAAGTCAAAAAGGTGGTGTGTAGAGTCACAAATGGAGGTGTGTGAACTCATAGAATGGAGGTGTGTGAAGTCAGAATGGAGGTGTGTGAAGGCATCGAATGGAGGTGTGTGAAGTCATGGAATGGAGGTGTGTGAAGTCATAGAATGGAGGTGTGTGAAGTCACAGAATGAATGTTTGTGAAGTAAGAATGAAGGTGTGTAAAGTCATAAAACGGAGATGTGTGAAGGCACAGAATGGAGGTGTGTGAAGTCATAGAATGGAGCTGTGTGAAGTCAGAATGGAGGTGTGTGAACTCATAGAATGGAGGTGTGTGAACTCACAATGGAGATGTTTGAAGTCAAAAAATGGAGGTGTGTGAAGTCAAACAATAAAGGTGTGTGAAGTCACAGAATGGAGGTGTGTGAAATCACAGAATGGAGGTGTGTGAAGTCAAAAAGGTGGTGTGTAGAGTCACAAATGGAGGTGTGTGAACTCATAGAATGGAGGTGTGTGAAGTCAAAGAATGGAGGTGTGTGAAGGCATCGAATGGAGTTGTGTGAAGTCATGGAATGGAGGTGTGTGAAGTCACAGAATTGAGGTGTGTGAAGTCAGAATGGAGTTGTGTGAAGTTATAGAATGGAGGTGTGTGAAGTCAGAATGGAAGTGTGTGATGTCATAGAATGGAGGTGTGTGAAGTCAGAATGGAGGTGTGTGAACTCATAGAATGGAGGTGTGTGAAGTCACAATGGAAGTATGTGAAGTCATAGAATGGTGGTGTGTGAAGTCACAGAATGGAGGTGTGGAAGTCATAGAATGGAGGTGTGTGAAGTCAGAATGGAGGTTTGTGAAGTTATAGAATGGAGGTGTGTGAAGTCATAATGTAGGTGTGTGAAGTCACAGAATTGAGGTGTTTGAAGTCACAGAATGGAGGTGTGTAAAGTCATAGAATGGAGGTGTGTGAAGTCATAGAATGGAGGTGTGTGACATCATAGAATGAATGTGAAGTAAGAATGAAGGTGTATTAAGTCATAAAATGGAGATGTGTGAAGGCACAGAATGGAGGTGTGTGAAGTCATAGAATGGAGCTGTGTGAAGTCAGAATGGAGGTGTGTGAAGTCATAGAATGGAGGTGTGTGAACTCACAACGGAGATGTGTGAAGTCAAAAAATGGAGGTGTGTGAAGTCAAAGAATGGAAGTGTGTGAAGTCATAGAATGGAGGTGTGTGAACTCATAGAATGGAGGTGTGTGAAGTCATAGAATGGAGGTGTGTAAAGTCACAGAATTGATGTTTGTGAAGTCAGAATGGAGGTGTGTGAAGTCAGAATGGAGGTTTGTGAAGTCATAGAATGGAGGTGTGTGAAGTCATAGAATGGAGGTGTGTGAAGTCATAGAATGGAGTTGTGTGAAGTCACAGAATTGATGTTTGTGAATTCAGAATGGAGGTGGGTGAACTCACAATGGAGGTGTGTGCAGTCAAAAAATGGAGGTGTGTGAAGTCACAGAATTGATGTTTGTGAAGTCAGAATGGAGGTGTGTGAAGTCAGAATGGAGGTGTGTGAAGTCAGAATGGAGGTGTGTGAAGTCATAGAATGGAGGTTTGTGAAGTGAGAATGGAGGTGTGTGAACTCATGGAATGGAGGTGTGTGAAGTCACAATGGAGGTGTGTGAAGTCATAGAATGGAGGTGTGTGAAGTCACAGAATGGAGGTGTGTGAAGTCATAGAATGTAGGTGTGTGAAGTGAGAAAGGAGGTGTGTGAACTCATGGAATGGAGGTGTGTGAAGTCATAGAATGGAAGTGTGTGAAGTCATAGAATGGAGGTGTGTGATCATAGAATGGATGCTTGTGAAGTAAGAACGAAGGTGTGTTAAGTCATAGAATGGAGGTGTGTGAAGGCACAGAATGGAGGTGTGTGAAGTCATAGAATGGAGGTATATGAAGTCATAATGGAGGTGTGTGAAGTCATAGAATGGAGGTTTGTGAAATCACAATGGAGGTGTGTGAAGTCAAAGAATGGAGGTGTGTGAAGTCATAGAAAGGAATTGTGTGAAGTCATAGAATGGAGGTGTGTGAAGCCATAATTGAGGTGTGTGAAGTCACAGAATTGAGGTGTGTGAACTCAGAATGGAGGTGTGTGACGTCACAGAATGGAGGTTTGTAAAGTCATAGAATGGAGGTGTGTGAAGTCATAGAATGGATGTTTCTGAAGTAGAATGAAGGTGTGTGAAGTCATAGAATGTAGGTGTGTGAAGTGAAAATGGAGGGTGCGAACTCATAAAATGGAGATGCGTGAAGTCCTGGAATGGAGGTGTGTGAAGTTCAAAAATGGAGGTGTGTGAAGTCAAACAATGGTGGTGTGTGAAGTCACAGAATGGAGGTGTGTGAAGTCAAAGAATGGAAGTGTGTGAAGTCAAAATTGAGGTGTGTGAAGTCACAGAATGGAGGTGTGTGAAGTCACAGAATGGAGGTGTGTGAAGTCATAGAATGGAGGTGTGTGAAGTCACAGAATGGAGATGTGTGTAGTCACAGAATGGAGGTGTGTGAAGTCACAGAATGGAGGTGTGTGAAGTCACAGAATGGAGGTGTGTGAACTCACAATGGAGGTGTGTGAAGTCCCAGAATGGAGGTGTGTGAAGTCAAACAATAAAGGTGTGTGAAGTCACAGAATGGAGGTCTGTGAAGTCATAGAATGGAGGTGTGTTAAGTCAAAGAATGGAGGTGTGTGAACTCAGAGAATGGAGGTGTGTGAACTCAGAATGGAGGTGTGTGAAATCACAGAACGGAGATTTGTGAAGTCATAGAATGGAAGTGCGTGAAGTCATATAATGGATGTTTCTGAAGTAAGAATGAAGGTGTGTGAAGTCTTAGAATGGAGGTTTGTGAAGTCAAAATGGAGGTGTGTGAACTCATAGAATGGAGGTGTGTGAACTCATAGAATGGAGGTGTGTGAAGTCATGGAAAGGAGGTGTGTGAAGTGAAAGAATGGAGGTGTGTGAAGTCAAAAAATAAAGGTGTGTGAAGTCACAGAATGGAGGTGTGTGAAGTCACAAAATGGAGGTGTATGAAGTCAGAATGGAGTTGTGTGAAGTTATAGAATGGAGGTGTGTGAAGTCAGAATGGAGGTGTGTGATGTCATAGAATGGAGGTGTGTGAAGTCAGAATGGAGGTGTGTGAACTCATAGAATGGAGGTGTGTGAAGTCACAATGGAGGTATGTGAAGTCATAGAATGGTGGTGTGTGAAGTCACAGAATGGAGGTGTGGAAGTCATAGAATGGAGGTGTGTGAAGTCAGAATGGAGGTGTGTGATGTCATAGCATGGAGGTGTGTGAAGTCATAATGTAGGTGTGTGAAGTCACAGAATTGAGGTGTGTGAAGTCACAGAATGGAGGTGTGTGAAGTCAAAAAGGTGGTGTGTAGAGTCACAAATGGAGGTGTGTGAACTCATAGAATGGAGGTGTGTGAAGTCAAAGAATGGAGGTGTGTGAAGGCATAGAATGGAGTTGTGTGAAGTCATGGAATGGAGGTGTGTAAAGTCAAAGAATTGAGGTGTGTGAAGTCAGAATGGAGTTGTGTGAAGTTATAGAATGGAGGTGTGTGAAGTCAGAATGGAAGTGTGTGATGTCATAGAATGGAGGTGTGTGAAGTCAGAATGGAGGTGTGTGAACTCATAGAATGGAGGTGTGTGAAGTCACAATGGAGGTATGTGAAGTCATAGAATGGTGGTGTGTGAAGTCACAGAATGGAGGTGTGGAAGTCATAGAATGGAGGTGTGTGAAGTCAGAATGGAGGTTTGTGAAGTCATAGAATGGAGGTGTGTGAAGTCATAATGCAGGTGTGTGAAGTCACAGAATTGAGGTGTTTGAAGTCACAGAATGGAGGTGTGTAAAATCATAGAATGGAGGTGTGTGAGGTCATAGAATGGAGGTGTGTGACGTCATAGAATGAATGTGAAGTAAGAATGAAGGTGTGTTAATTCATAAAATGGAGATGTGTGAAGGCACAGAATGGAGGTGTGTGAAGTCATAGAATGGAGCTGTGTGAAGTCAGAATGGAGGTGTGTGAAGTCATAGAATGGAGGTGTGTGAACTCACAACGGAGATGTGTGAAGTCAAAAAATGGAGGTGTGTGAAGTCAAAGAATGGAAGTGTGTGAAGTCATAGAATGGAGGTGTGTGAAGTCATAGAATGGAGGTGTGTGAAGTCATAGAATGGAGGTGTGTAAAGTCACAGAATTGATGTTTGTGAAGTCAGAATGGAGGTGTGTGAAGTCAGAATGGAGGTTTGTGAAGTCATAGAATGGAGGTGTGTGAAGTCAGAATGGAGGTGTGTGAACTCATAGAATGGAGGTGTGTGAAGTCACAATGGAGGTGTGTGAAGTCATAGAATGGTGGTGTGTGAAGTCACAGAATGGAGGTGTGGAAGTCATAGAATGGAGGTGTGTGAAGTCAGAATGGAGGTGTGTGATGTCATAGAATGGAGGTGTGTGAAGTCATAATGTAGGTGTGTGAAGTCACAGAATTGAGGTGAGTGAAGTCACAGAATGGAGGTGTGTAAAGTCATAGAATGGAGGTGTGTGAAGTCATAGAATGGAGGTGTGTGAAGTCATAGAATGAATGTTTGTGAAGTAAGAATGAAGGTGTGTTAAGTCATAAAATGGAGATGTGTGAAGGCACAGAATGGAGGTGTGTGAAGTCATAGAATGGAGCTGTGTGAAGTCAGAATGGAGGTGTGTGAAGTCATAGAATGGAGGTGTGTGAACTCACAATGGAGATGTGTGAAGTCAAAAAATGGAGGTGTGTGAAGTCAAACAATAAAGGTGTGTGAAGTCACAGAATGGAGGTGTGTGAAATCACGGAATGGAGGTGTGTGAAGTCAAAAAGGTCGTGTGTAGAGTCACAAATGGAGGTGTGTGAACTCATAGAATGGAGGTGTGTGAAGTCACAATGGAGGTGTGTGAAGTCATAGAATGGTGGTGTGTGAAGTCACAGAATGGAGGTGTGGAAGTCATAGAATGGAGGTGTGTGAAGTCAGAATGGAGGTGTGTGATGTCATAGAATGAAGGTGTGTGAAGTCATAATGTAGGTGTGTGAAGTCTCAGAATTGAGTTGAGTGAAGTCACAGAATGGAGGTGTGTAAAGTCATAGAATGGAGGTGTGTGAAGTCATAGAATGGAGGTGTGTGAAGTCATAGAATGAATGTTTGTGAAGTAAGAATGAAGGTGTGTTAAGTCATAAAATGGAGATGTGTGAAGGCACAGAATGGAGGTGTGTGAAGTCATAGAATGGAGCTGTGTGAAGTCAGAATGGAGGTGTGTGAAGTCATAGAATGGAGGTGTGTGAACTCACAATGGAGATGTGTGAAGTTAAAAAATGGAGGTGTGTGAAGTCAAACAATAAAGGTGTGTGAAGTCACAGAATGGAGGTGTGTGAAATCACAGAATGGAGGTGTGTGAAGTCAAAAAGGTGGTGTGTAGAGTCACAAATGGAGGTGTGTGAACTCATAGAATGGAGGTGTGTGAAGTCAAAGAATGGAGGTGTGTGAAGGCATCGAATGGAGTTGTGTGAAGTCATAGAATGGAGGTATGTGAAGTAAGAATGGAGGTGTGTGAAGTCACAGAATGCAGGTGTGTGAAGTCCTAGAATGGAAGTGTGTGAAGTCATAGAATGGAGGTGTGTGAAGTAACAATGGAGGTGTGTGAAGTCACAGAATGGAGGTGTGTGAAGTCACAGAATGGAGGTGTGTGAACTCACAATGGAGGTGTGTGAAGTCCCAGAATGGAGGTGTGTGAAGTCAAACAATAAAGGTGTGTGAAGTCACAGAATGGAGGTCTGTGAAGTCATAGAATGGAGGTGTGTTAAGTCACAGAATGGAGGTGTGTGAACTCAGAGAATGGAGGTGTGTGAACTCAGAATGGAGGTGTGTGAAATCACAGAACGGAGATTTGTGAAGTCATAGAAAGGAAGTGCGTGAAGTCATATAATGGATGTTTCTGAAGTAAGAATGAAGGTGTGTGAAGTCTTAGAATGGAGGTTTGTGAAGTCAAAATGGAGGTGTGTGAACTCATAGAATGGAGGTGTGTGAACTCATAGAATGGAGGTGTGTGAAGTCATGGAAAGGAGGTGTGTGAAGTGAAAGAATGGAGGTGTGTGAAGTCAAAAAATAAAGGTGTGTGAAGTCACAGAATGGAGGTGTGTGAAGTCACAGAATGGAGGTGTGTGAAGTCAGAATGGAGTTGTGTGAAGATATAGAATGGAGGTGTGTGAAGTCAGAATGGAGGTGTGTGATGTCATAGAATAGAGGTGTGTGAAGTCAGAATGGAGGTGTGTGAACTCATAGAATGGAGGTGTGTGAAGTCACAATGGAGGTGTGTGAAGTCATAGAATGGTGGTGTGTGAAGTCATAATGTAGGTGTGTGAAGTCACAGAATTGAGGTGAGTGAAGTCACAGAACGGAGGTGTGTAAAGTCATAGAATGGAGGTGTGTGAAGTCATAGAATGGAGGTGTGTGAAGTCATAGAATGAATGTTTGTGAAGTAAGAATGAAGGTGTGTTAAGTCATAAAATGGAGATGTGTGAAGGCACAAAATGGAGGTGTGTGAAGTCATAGAATGGAGCTGTGTGAAGTCAGAATGGAGGTGTGTGAAGTCATAGAATGGAGGTG
The DNA here is from genome assembly GCA_024803745.1 of Megascapheus bottae. NCBI lineage: Eukaryota > Metazoa > Chordata > Mammalia > Rodentia > Geomyidae > Megascapheus > Megascapheus bottae. The sequence continues at coordinate 67,324 of JANJXV010001020.1, read as the reverse complement.
TGTGAACTCACAATGGAGATGTGTGAAGTCAAAAAATGGAGGTGTGTGCAGTCAAACAATAAAGGTGTGTGAAGTCACAGAATGGAGGTGTGTGAAATCACAGAATGGAGGTGTGTGAAGTCAAAAAGGTGGTGTGTAGAGTCACAAATGGAGGTGTGTGAACTCATAGAATGGAGGTGTGTGAAGTCAAAGAATGGAGGTGTGTGAAGGCATCGAATGGAGTTGTGTGAAGTCATGGAATGGAGGTGTGTGAAGTCACAGAATTGAGGTGTGTGAAGTCAGAATGGAGTTGTGTGAAGTTATAGAATGGAGGAGTGTGAAGTCAGAATGGAGTTGTGTGATGTCATAGAATGGAGGTGTGTGAAGTCAGAATGGAGGTGTGTGAACTCATAGAATGGAGGTGTGTGAAGTCACAATGGAGGTATGTGAAGTCATAGAATGGTGGTGTGTGAAGTCACAGAATGGAGGTGTGGAAGTCATAGAATGGAGGTGTGTGAAGCCAGAATGGAGGTGTGTGAAATCACAGAATGGAGGTGTGTGAAGTCACAGAATGGAGGTGTGTAAAGTCATAGAATGGAGGTGTGTGAAGTCATAGAATGGAGGTGTGTGAAGTCATAGAATGAATGTTTGTGAAGTAAGAATGAAGGTGTGTAAAGTCATAAAATGGAGATGTGTGAAGGCACAGAATGGAGGTGTGTGAAGTCATAGAATGGAGCTGTGTGAAGTCAGAATGGAGGTGTGTGAAGTCATAGAATGGAGGTGTGTGAACTCACAATGGAGATGTGTGAAGTCAAAAAATGGAGGTGTGTGAAGTCAAACAATAAAGGTGTGTGAAGTCACAGAATGGAGGTGTGTGAAATCACAGAATGGAGTTGTGTGAAGTCAAAAATGTGGTGTGTAGAGTCAAAAATGGAGGTGTGTGAACTCATAGAATGTAGGTTTGTGAAGTCAAAGAATGGAGGTGTGTGAAGGCATCGAATGGAGGTGTGTGAAGTAATGGAATGGATGTGTGTGAAGTCACAGAATTGAGGTGTGAGAAGTCAGAATGGAGTTGTGTGAAGTTATAGAATGGAGGTGTGTGAAATCAGAATTGAGGTGTGTGATGTCATAGAATGGAGGTGTGTGAAGTCAGAATGGAGGTGTGTGAACTCATAGAATGGAGGTGTGTGAAGTCACAATGGAGGTATGTGAAGTCATAGAATGGTGTGTGTGAAGTCAGAGAATGGAGGTGTGGAAGTCATAGAATGGAGGTGTGTGAAGTCAGAATGGAGGTGTGTGAAATCATAGAATGGAGGTGTGTGAAGTCATAATGTAGGTGTGTGAAGTCACAGAATTGAGGTGTGTGAAGTCACAGAATGGAGGTGTGTAGAGTCATAGAATGGAGGTGTGTGAGGTCATAGAATGGAGGTGTGTGACGTCATAGAATGAATGTTTGTGAAGTAAGAATGAAGGTGTGTTAAGTCATAAAATAGAGATGTGTGAAGGCACAGAATGGAGCTGTGTGAAGTCATAGAATGGAGCTGTGTGAAGTCAGAATGGAGGTGTGTGAAGTCATAGAATGGAGGTGTGTGAACTCACAACGGAGATGTGTGAAGTCAAAAAATGGAGGTGTGTGAAGTCAAAGAATGGAAGTGTGTGAAGTCATAGAATGGAGGTGTGTGAAGTCATGGAATGGAGGTGTGTGAAGTCAAAGAATGGAGGTGTGTGAAGACAAACAATAAAGTTGTGTGAAGTCACAGAATGGAGGTGTGTGAAATCACAGAATGGAGGTGTGTGAAGTCAAAAAGGTGGTGTGTAGAGTCACAAATGGAGGTGTGTGAACTCATAGAATGGAGGTGTGTGAAGTCAAAGAATGGAGGTGTGTGAAGTCATAGAAGAGAGGTGTGTGAAGTCATAGAATGGATGTTTCTGAAGTAGAATGAAGGTGTGTGAAGTCATAGAATGAAGGTGTGTGAAGTCAAAATGGAGGTGTGTGAACTCATAAAATGGTGATGTGTGAAGTCATGGAATGGAGGTGCGTGAAGTCCAAAAATGGAGGTGTGTGAAGTCACAAAATGAAGGTGTGTGAAGTCACAGAATGGAGGTGTGGAAGTCATAGTATGGAGGTGTGTAAAGTCATAGAATGGAGGTGTGTGAGGTCATAGAATGGAGGTGTGTGACGTCATAGAATGAATGTGAAGTAAGAATGAAGGTGTGTTAAGTCATAAAATGGAGATGTGTGAAGGCACAGAATGGAGGTGTGTGAAGTCATAGAATGGAGCTGTGTGAAGTCAGAATGGAGGTGTGTGAAGTCATAGAATGGAGGTGTGTGAACTCACAACGGAGATGTGTGAAGTCAAAAAATGGAGGTGTGTGAAGTCAAAAAATTGAAGTGTGTGAAGTCATAGAATGGAGGTGTGTGAAGTCATAGAATGGAGGTGTGTGAAGTCATAGAATGGAGGTATGTAAAGTCACAGAATTGATGTTTGTGAAGTCAGAATGGAGGTGTGTGAAGTCAAAATGGAGGTTTGTGAAGTCATAGAATGGAGGTGTGTGAAGTCATAGAATGGAAGTGTGTGAAGTCATAGAATGGAGGTCTGTGAAGTCACAGAATTGATGTTTGTGAATTCAGAATGGAGGTGGGTGAACTCACAATGGAGGTGTGTGCAGTCAAAGAATGGAGGTGTGTGAAGTCACAGAATTGATGTTTGTGAAGTCAGAATGGAGGTGTGTGAAGTCAGAATGGAGGTGTGTGAAGTCAGAATGGAGGTGTGTGAAGTCATAGAATGGAGGTGTGTGATCATAGAATGGATGCTTGTGAAATAAGAACGAAGGTGTGTTAAGTCATAGAATGGAGGTGTGTGAAGCCAGAATTGAGGTGTGTGAAGTCACAGAATTGAGGTGTGTGAACTCAGAATGGAGGTGTGTGAAGTCACAGAATGGAGGTTTGTAAAGTCATAGAATGGTGGTGTGTGAAGTCATAGAATGGATGTTTCTGAAGTAGAATGAAGGTGTGTGAAGTCATAGAATGTAGGTGTGTGAAGTGAAAATGGAGGGTGCGAACTCATAAAATGGAGATGCGTGAAGTCCTGGAATGGAGGTGTGTGAAGTCCAAAAATGGAGGTGTGTGAAGTCAAACAATGGTGGTGTGTGAAGTCACAGAATGGAGGTGTGTGAAGTCAAAGAATGGAAGTGTGTGAAGTCAAAATTGAGGTGTGTGAAGTCACAGAATGGAGGTGTGTAAAGTCACAGAATGGAGGTGTGTGAAGTCATAGAATGGAGGTGTGTGAAGATACAGAATGGAGATGTGTGTAGTCACAGAATGGAGGTGTGTGAAGTCACAGAATGGAGGTGTGTGAAGTCACAGAATGGAGGTGTGTGAACTCACAATGGAGGTGTGTGAAGTCCCAGAATGGAGGTGTGTGAAGTCAAACAATAAAGGTGTGTGAAGTCACAGAATGGAGGTCTGTGAAGTCATAGAATGGAGGTGTGTTAAGTCACAGAATGGTGGTGTGTGAACTCAGAGAATGGAGGTGTGTGAACTCAGAATGGAGGTGTGTGAAATCACAGAACGGAGATTTGTGAAGTCATAGAATGGAAGTGAGTGAAGTCATATACTGGATGTTTCTGAAGTAAGAATGAAGGTGTGTGAAGTCTTAGAATGGAGGTTTGTGAAGTCAAAATGGAGGTGTGTGAACTCATAGAATGGAGGTGTGTGAACTCATAGAATGGAGGTGTGTGAAGTCATGGAAAGGAGGTGTGTGAAGTGAAAGAATGGAGGTGTGTGAAGTTAAAAAATAAAGGTGTGTGAAGTTACAGAATGGAGGTGTGTGAAATCACACAATGGAGGTGTGTGAAGTCAAAAAGGTGGTGTGTAGAGTCACAAATGGAGGTGTGTGAACTCATAGAATGGAGGTGTGTGAAGTCAAAGAATGGAGGTGTGTGAAGGCATCGAATGGAGGTGTGTGAAGTCATGGAATGGAGGTGTGTGAAGTCACAGAATGGAGGTGTGTGAAGTCAGAATGGAGTTGTGTGAAGTTATAGAATGGAGATGTGTGAAGTCAGAATGTAGGTGTGTGATGTCATAGAATGGAGGTGTGTGAAGTCAGAATGGAGGTGTGTGAACTCATAGAATGGAGGTGTGTGAAGTCACAATGGAGGTATATGAAGTCATAGAATGGTGGTGTGTGAAGTCACAGAATGGAGGTGTGGAAGTCATAGAATGGAGGTGTGTGAAGTCAGAATGGAGGTGTGTGATGTCATAGAATGGAGGTGTGTGAAGTCATAATGTAGGTGTGTGAAGTCACAGAATTGAGGTGAGTGAAGTCACAGAATGGAGGTGTGTAAATTCATAGAATGGAGGTGTGTGAAGTCATAGAATGGAGGTGTGTGAAGTCACAATGGAGGTATGTGAAGTCATAGAATGGTGGTGTGTGAAGTCACAGAATGGAGGTGTGGAAGTCATAGAATGGAGGTGTGTGAAGTCAGAATGGAGGTGTGTGATGTCATAGAATGGAGGTGTGTGAAGTCATAATGTAGGTGTGTGAAGTCACAGAATTGAGGTGTGTGAAGTCACAGAATGGAGGTGTGTGAAGTCAAAAAGGTGGTGTGTAGAGTCACAAATGGAGGTGTGTGAACTCATAGAATGGAGGTGTGTGAAGTCAAAGAATGGAGGTGTGTGAAGGCATAGAATGGAGTTGTGTGAAGTCATGGAATGGAGGTGTGTAAAGTCAAAGAACTGAGGTGTGTGAAGTCAGAATGGAGTTGTGTGAAGTTATAGAATGGAGGTGTGTGAAGTCAGAATGGAAGTGTGTGATGTCATAGAATGGAGGTGTGTGAAGTCAGAATGGAGGTGTGTGAACTCATAGAATGGAGGTGTGTGAAGTCACAATGGAGGTATGTGAAGTCACAGAATGGTGGTGTGTGAAGTCACAGAATGGAGGTGTGGAAGTCATAGAATGGAGGTGTGTGAAGTCAGAATGGAGGTTTGTGAAGTCATAGAATGGAGGTGTGTGAAGTCATAATGCAGGTGTGTGAAGTCACAGAATTGAGGTGTTTGAAGTCACAGAATGGAGGTGTGTAAAGTCATAGAATGGAGGTGTGTGAGGTCATAGAATGGAGGTGTGTGACGTCATAGAATGAATGTGAAGTAAGAATGAAGGTGTGTTAATTCATAAAATGGAGATGTGTGAAGGCACAGAATGGAGGTGTGTGAAGTCATAGAATGGAGCTGTGTGAAGTCAGAATGGAGGTGTGTGAAGTCATAGAATGGAGGTGTGTGAACTCACAACGGAGATGTGTGAAGTCAAAAAATGGAGGTGTGTGAAGTCAAAGAATGGAAGTGTGTGAAGTCATAGAATGGAGGTGTGTGAAGTCATAGAATGGAGGTGTGTGAAGTCATAGAATGGAGGTGTGTAAAGTCACAGAATTGATGTTTGTGAAGTCAGAATGGAGGTGTGTGAAGTCAGAATGGAGGTTTGTGAAGTCAGAATGGAGGTGTGTGAAGTCATAGAATGGAGGTGTGTGAAGTGAGAATGGAGGTGTGTGAACTCATGGAATGGAGGTGTGTGAAGTCACAATGGAGGTGTGTGAAGTCATAGAATGGAGGTGTGTGATCATAGAATGGATGCTTGTGAAGTAAGAACGAAGGTGTGTTAAGTCATAGAATGGAGGTGTGTGAAGGCACAGAATGGAGGTGTGTGAAGTCATAGAATGGAGCTATATGAAGTCATAATGGAGGTGTGTGAAGTCATAGAATGGAGGTTTGTGAAATCACAATGGAGGTGTGTGAAGTCAAATAATGGAGGTGTGTGAAGTCATAGAAAGGGATTGTCTGAAGTCATAGAATGGAGGTGTGTGAAGCCAGAATTGAGGTGTGTGAAGTCACAGAATTGAGGTGTGTGAACTCAGAATGGAGGTGTGTGAAGTCACAGAATGGAGGTTTGTAAAGTCATAGAATGGTGGTGTGTGAAGTCATAGAATGGATGTTTCTGAAGTAGAATGAAGGTGTGTGAAGTCATAGAATGTAGGTGTGTGAAGTGAAAATGGAGGGTGCGAACTCATAAAATGGAGATGCGTGAAGTCCTGGAATGGAGGTGTGTGAAGTCCAAAAATGGAGGTGTGTGAAGTCAAACAATGGTGGTGTGTGAAGTCACAGAATGGAGGTGTGTGAAGTCAAAGAATGGAAGTGTGTGAAGTCAAAATTGAGGTGTGTGAAGTCACAGAATGGAGGTGTGTGAAGTCACAGAATGGAGGTGTGTGAAGTCATAGAATGGAGGTGTGTGAAGATACAGAATGGAGATGTGTGTAGTCACAGAATGGAGGTGTGTGAAGTCACAGAATGGAGGTGTGTGAAGTCACAGAATGGAGGTGTGTGAACTCACAATGGAGGTGTGTGAAGTCCCAGAATGGAGGTGTGTGAAGTCAAACAATAAAGGTGTGTGAAGTCACAGAATGGAGGTCTGTGAAGTCATAGAATGGAGGTGTGTTAAGTCACAGAATGGAGGTGTGTGAACTCAGAGAATGGAGGTGTGTGAACTCAGAATGGAGGTGTGTGAAATCACAGAACGGAGATTTGTGAAGTCATAGAATGGAAGTGCGTGAAGTCATATACTGGATGTTTCTGAAGTAAGAATGAAGGTGTGTGAAGTCTTAGAATGGAGGTTTGTGAAGTCAAAATGGAGGTGTGTGAACTCATAGAATGGAGGTGTGTGAACTCATAGAATGGAGGTGTGTGAAGTCATGGAAAGGAGGTGTGTGAAGTGAAAGAATGGAGGTGTGTGAAGTTAAAAAATAAAGGTGTGTGAAGTTACAGAATGGAGGTGTGTGAAATCACACAATGGAGGTGTGTGAAGTCAAAAAGGTGGTGTGTAGAGTCACAAATGGAGGTGTGTGAACTCATAGAATGGAGGTGTGTGAAGTCAAAGAATGGAGGTGTGTGAAGGCATCGAATGGAGGTGTGTGAAGTCATGGAATGGAGGTGTGTGAAGTCACAGAATGGAGGTGTGTGAAGTCAGAATGGAGTTGTGTGAAGTTATAGAATGGAGATGTGTGAAGTCAGAATGTAGGTGTGTGATGTCATAGAATGGAGGTGTGTGAAGTCAGAATGGAGGTGTGTGAACTCATAGAATGGAGGTGTGTGAAGTCACAATGGAGGTATGTGAAGTCATAGAATGGTGGTGTGTGAAGTCACAGAATGGAGGTGTGGAAGTCATAGAATGGAGGTGTGTGAAGTCAGAATGGAGGTGTGTGATGTCATAGAATGGAGGTGTGTGAAGTCATAATGTAGGTGTGTGAAGTCACAGAATTGAGGTGTGTGAAGTCACAGAATGGAGGTGTGTAAATTCATAGAATGGAGGTGTGTGAAGTCATAGAATGGAGGTGTGTGAAGTCACAATGGAGGTATGTGAAGTCATAGAATGGTGGTGTGTGAAGTCACAGAATGGAGGTGTGGAAGTCATAGAATGGAGGTGTGTGAAGTCAGAATGGAGGTGTGTGATGTCATAGAATGGAGGTGTGTGAAGTCATAATGTAGGTGTGTGAAGTCACAGAATTGAGGTGTGTGAAGTCACAGAATGGAGGTGTGTGAAGTCAAAAAGGTGGTGTGTAGAGTCACAAATGGAGGTGTGTGAACTCATAGAATGGAGGTGTGTGAAGTCAAAGAATGGAGGTGTGTGAAGGCATAGAATGGAGTTGTGTGAAGTCATGGAATGGAGGTGTGTAAAGTCAAAGAATTGAGGTGTGTGAAGTCAGAATGGAGTTGTGTGAAGTTATAGAATGGAGGTGTGTGAAGTCAGAATGGAAGTGTGTGATGTCATAGAATGGAGGTGTGTGAAGTCAGAATGGAGGTGTGTGAACTCATAGAATGGAGGTGTGTGAAGTCACAATGGAGGTATGTGAAGTCACAGAATGGTGGTGTGTGAAGTCACAGAATGGAGGTGTGGAAGTCATAGAATGGAGGTGTGTGAAGTCAGAATGGAGGTTTGTGAAGTCATAGAATGGAGGTGTGTGAAGTCATAATGCAGGTGTGTGAAGTCACAGAATTGAGGTGTTTGAAGTCACAGAATGGAGGTGTGTAAAGTCATAGAATGGAGGTGTGTGAGGTCATAGAATGGAGGTGTGTGACGTCATAGAATGAATGTGAAGTAAGAATGAAGGTGTGTTAATTCATAAAATGGAGATGTGTGAAGGCACAGAATGGAGGTGTGTGAAGTCATAGAATGGAGGTGTGTGAAGTCAGAATGGAGGTGTGTGAAGTCATAGAATGGAGGTGTGTGAACTCACAACGGAGATGTGTGAAGTCAAAAAATGGAGGTGTGTGAAGTCAAAGAATGGAAGTGTGTGAAGTCATAGAATGGAGGTGTGTGAAGTCATAGAATGGAGGTGTGTGAAGTCATAGAATGGATTTGTGTAAAGTCACAGAATTGATGTTTGTGAAGTCAGAATGGAGGTGTGTGAAGTCAGAATGGAGGTTTGTGAAGTCATAGAATGGAGGTGTGTGAAGTCATAGAATGGAGGTGTGTGAAGTCATAGAATGGAGGTGTGTGAAGTCACAGAATTGATGTTTGTGAATTCAGAATGGAGGTGGGTGAACTCACAATGGAGGTGTGTGCAGTCAAAGAATGGAGGTGTGTGAAGTCACAGAATTGATGTTTGTGAAGTCAGAATGGAGGTGTGTGAAGTCAGAATAGAGGTGTGTGAAGTCAGAATGGAGGTGTGTGAAGTCATAGAATGGAGGTGTGTGAAGTGAGAATGGAGGTGTGTGAACTCATGGAATGGAGGTGTGTGAAGTCACAATGGAGGTGTGTGAAGTCATAGAATGGAGGTGTGTGATCATAGAATGGATGCTTGTGAAGTAAGAACGAAGGTTTGTTAAGTCATAGAATGGAGGTGTGTGAAGGCACAGAATGGAGGTGTGTGAAGTCATAGAATGGAGCTATATGAAGTCATAATGGAGGTGTGTGAAGTCATAGAATGGAGGTTTGTGAAATCACAATGGAGGTGTGTGAAGTCAAAGAATGGAGGTGTGTGAAGTCATAGAAAGGAATTGTGTGAAGTCATAGAATGGAGGTGTGTGAAGCCAGAATTGAGGTGTGTGAAGTCACAGAATTGAGGTGTGTGAAATCAGAATGGAGGTGTGTGAAGTCACAGAATGGAGGTTTGTAAAGTCATAGAATGGAGGTGTGTGAAGTCATAGAATGGATGTTTCTGAAGTAGAATGAAGGTGTGTGAAGTCATAGAATGTAGGTGTGTGAAGTCAAAATGGAGGGTGCGAACTCATAAAATGGAGATGCGTGAAGTCCTGGAATGGAGGTGTGTGAAGTCCAAAAATGGAGGTGTGTGAAGTCAAACAATGGTGGTGTGTGAAGTCACAGAATGGAGGTGTGTGAAGTCAAAGAATGGAAGTGTGTGAAGTCAAAATTGAGGTGTGTGAAGTCACAGAATGGAGGTGTGTGAAGTCACAGAATGGAGGTGTGTGAAGTCATAGAATGGAGGTGTGTGAAGTCACAAAATGGAGATGTGTGTAGTCACAGAATGGAGGTGTGTGAAGTCACAGAATGGAGGTGTGTGAAGTCACAGAATGGAGGTGTGTGAACTCACAATGGAGGTGTGTGAAGTCCCAGAATGGAGGTGTGTGAAGTCAAACAATAAAGGTGTGTGAAGTCACAGAATGGAGGTCTGTGAAGTCATAGAATGGAGGTGTGTTAAGTCACAGAATGGAGGTGTGTGAACTCAGAGAATGGAGGTGTGTGAACTCAGAATGGAGGTGTGTGAAATCACAGAACGGAGATTTGTGAAGTCATAGAAAGGAAGTGCGTGAAGTCATATAATGGATGTTTCTGAAGTAAGAATGAAGGTGTGTGAAGTCTTAGAATGGAGGTTTGTGAAGTCAAAATGGAGGTGTGTGAACTCATAGAATGGAGGTGTGTGAACTCATAGAATGGAGGTGTGTGAAGTCATGGAAAGGAGGTGTGTGAAGTGAAAGAATGGAGGTGTGTGAAGTCAAAAAATAAAGGTGTGTGAAGTCACAGAATGGAGGTGTGTGAAGTCACAGAATGGAGGTGTGTGAAGTCAGAATGGAGTTGTGTGAAGATATAGAATGGAGGTGTGTGAAGTCAGAATGGAGGTGTGTGATGTCATAGAATAGAGGTGTGTGAAGTCAGAATGGAGGTGTGTGAACTCATAGAATGGAGGTGTGTGAAGTCACAATGGAGGTGTGTGAAGTCATAGAATGGTGGTGTGTGAAGACACAGAATGGAGGTGTGGAAGTCATAGAATGGAGGTGTGTGAAGTCAGAATGGAGGTGTGTGATGTCATAGAATGGAGGTGTGTGAAGTCATAATGTAGGTGTGTGAAGTCACAGAATTGAGGTGAGTGAAGTCACAGAATGGAGGTGTGTAAAGTCATAGAATGGAGGTGTGTGAAGTCATAGAATGGAGGTGTGTGAAGTCATAGAATGAATGTTTGTGAAGTAAGAATGAAGGTGTGTTAAGTCATAAAATGGAGATGTGTGAAGGCACAGAATGGAGGTGTGTGAAGTCATAGAATGGAGCTGTGTGAAGTCAGAATGGAGGTGTGTGAAGTCATAGAATGGAGGTGTGTGAACTCACAATGGAGATGTGTGAAGTCAAAAAATGGAGGTGTGTGAAGTCAAACAATAAAGGTGTGTGAAGTCACAGAATGGAGGTGTGTGAAGTCAGAATGGAGTTGTGTGAAGATATAGAATCGAGATGTGTGAAGTCAGAATGTATGTGTGTGATGTCATAGAATGGAGGTGTGTGAAGTCAGAATGGAGGTGTGTGAACTCATAGAATGGAGGTGTGTGAAGTCACAATGGAGGTATGTGAAGTCATAGAATGGTGGTGTGTGAAGTCAGAGAATGGAGGTGTGGAAGTCATAGAATGGAGGTGTGTGAAGTCAGAATGGAGGTGTGTGATGTCATAGAATGGAGGTGTGTGAAGTCATAATGTAGGTGTGTGAAGTCACAGAATTGAGGTGTGTGAAGTCACAGAATGGAGGTGTGTAAATTCATAGAATGGAGGTGTGTGAAGTCAAAGAATGGAGGTGTGTGAAGTCACAATGGAGGTATGTGAAGTCATAGAATGGTGGTGTGTGAAGTCACAGAATGGAGGTGTGGAAGTCATAGAATGGAGGTGTGTGAAGTCAGAATGGAGGTGTGTGATGTCATAGAATGGAGGTGTGTGAAGTCATAATGTAGGTGTGTGAAGTCACAGAATTGAGGTGTGTGAAGTCACAGAATGGAGGTGTGTGAAGTCAAAAAGGTGGTGTGTAGAGTCACAAATGGAGGTGTGTGAACTCATAGAATGGAGGTGTGTGAAGTCAAAGAATGGAGGTGTGTGAAGGCATAGAATGGAGTTGTGTGAAGTCATGGAATGGAGGTGTGTAAAGTCAAAGAATTGAGGTGTGTGAAGTCAGAATGGAGTTGTGTGAAGTTATAGAATGGAGGTGTGTGAAGTCAGAATGGAAGTGTGTGATGTCATAGAATGGAGGTGTGTGAAGTCAGAATGGAGGTGTGTGAACTCATAGAATGGAGGTGTGTGAAGTCACAATGGAGGTATGTGAAGTCACAGAATGGTGGTGTGTGAAGTCACAGAATGGAGGTGTGGAAGTCATAGAATGGAGGTGTGTGAAGTCAGAATGGAGGTTTGTGAAGTCATAGAATGGAGGTGTGTGAAGTCATAATGCAGGTGTGTGAAGTCACAGAATTGAGGTGTTTGAAGTCACAGAATGGAGGTGTGTAAAGTCATAGAATGGAGGTGTGTGAGGTCATAGAATGGAGGTGTGTGACGTCATAGAATGAATGTGAAGTAAGAATGAAGGTGTGTTAATTCATAAAATGGAGATGTGTGAAGGCACAGAATGGAGGTGTGTGAAGTCATAGAATGGAGCTGTGTGAAGTCAGAATGGAGGTGTGTGAAGTCATAGAATGGAGGTGTGTGAACTCACAACGGAGATGTGTGAAGTCAAAAAATGGAGGTGTGTGAAGTCAAAGAATGGAAGTGTGTGAAGTCATAGAATGGAGGTGTGTGAAGTCATAGAATGGAGGTGTGTGAAGTCATAGAATGGAAGTGTGTAAAGTCACAGAATTGATGTTTGTGAAGTCAGAATGGAGGTGTGTGAAGTCAGAATGGAGGTTTGTGAAGTCTTAGAATGGAGGTTTGTGAAGTCAAAATGGAGGTGTGTGAACTCATAGAATGGAGGTGTGTGAACTCATAGAATGGAGGTGTGTGAAGTCATGGAAAGGAGGTGTGTGAAGTGAAAGAATGGAGGTGTGTGAAGTCAAAAAATAAAGGTGTGTGAAGTCACAGAATGGAGGTGTGTGAAGTCACAGAATGGAGGTGTGTGAAGTCAGAATGGAGTTGTGTGAAGATATAGAATGGAGGTGTGTGAAGTCAGAATGGAGGTGTGTGATGTCATAGAATAGAGGTGTGTGAAGTCAGAATGGAGGTGTGTGAACTCATAGAATGGAGGTGTGTGAAGTCACAATGGAGGTGTGTGAAGTCATAGAATGGTGGTGTGTGAAGACACAGAATGGAGGTGTGGAAGTCATAGAATGGAGGTGTGTGAAGTCAGAATGGAGGTGTGTGATGTCATAGAATGGAGGTGTGTGAAGTCATAATGTAGGTGTGTGAAGTCACAGAATTGAGGTGAGTGAAGTCACAGAATGGAGGTGTGTAAAGTCATAGAATGGAGGTGTGTGAAGTCATAGAATGGAGGTGTGTGAAGTCATAGAATGAATGTTTGTGAAGTAAGAATGAAGGTGTGTTAAGTCATAAAATGGAGATGTGTGAAGGCACAGAATGGAGGTGTGTGAAGTCATAGAATGGAGCTGTGTGAAGTCAGAATGGAGGTGTGTGAAGTCATAGAATGGAGGTGTGTGAACTCACAATGGAGATGTGTGAAGTCAAAAAATGGAGGTGTGTGAAGTCAAACAATAAAGGTGTGTGAAGTCACAGAATGGAGGTGTGTGAAGTCAGAATGGAGTTGTGTGAAGATATAGAATCGAGATGTGTGAAGTCAGAATGTATGTGTGTGATGTCATAGAATGGAGGTGTGTGAAGTCAGAATGGAGGTGTGTGAACTCATAGAATGGAGGTGTGTGAAGTCACAATGGAGGTATGTGAAGTCATAGAATGGTGGTGTGTGAAGTCACAGAATGGAGGTGTGGAAGTCATAGAATGGAGGTGTGTGAAGTCAGAATGGAGGTGTGTGATGTCATAGAATGGAGGTGTGTGAAGTCATAATGTAGGTGTGTGAAGTCACAGAATTGAGGTGTGTGAAGTCACAGAATGGAGGTGTGTAAATTCATAGAATGGAGGTGTGTGAAGTCAAAGAATGGAGGTGTGTGAAGTCACAATGGAGGTATGTGAAGTCATAGAATGGTGGTGTGTGAAGTCACAGAATGGAGGTGTGGAAGTCATAGAATGGAGGTGTGTGAAGTCAGAATGGAGGTGTGTGATGTCATAGAATGGAGGTGTGTGAAGTCATAATGTAGGTGTGTGAAGTCACAGAATTGAGGTGTGTGAAGTCACAGAATGGAGGTGTGTGAAGTCAAAAAGGTGGTGTGTAGAGTCACAAATGGAGGTGTGTGAACTCATAGAATGGAGGTGTGTGAAGTCAAAGAATGGAGGTGTGTGAAGGCATAGAATGGAGTTGTGTGAAGTCATGGAATGGAGGTGTGTAAAGTCAAAGAATTGAGGTGTGTGAAGTCAGAATGGAGTTGTGTGAAGTTATAGAATGGAGGTGTGTGAAGTCAGAATGGAAGTGTGTGATGTCATAGAATGGAGGTGTGTGAAGTCAGAATGGAGGTGTGTGAACTCATAGAATGGAGGTGTGTGAAGTCACAATGGAGGTATGTGAAGTCACAGAATGGTGGTGTGTGAAGTCACAGAATGGAGGTGTGGAAGTCATAGAATGGAGGTGTGTGAAGTCAGAATGGAGGTTTGTGAAGTCATAGAATGGAGGTGTGTGAAGTCATAATGCAGGTGTGTGAAGTCACAGAATTGAGGTGTTTGAAGTCACAGAATGGAGGTGTGTAAAGTCATAGAATGGAGGTGTGTGAGGTCATAGAATGGAGGTGTGTGACGTCATAGAATGAATGTGAAGTAAGAATGAAGGTGTGTTAATTCATAAAATGGAGATGTGTGAAGGCACAGAATGGAGGTGTGTGAAGTCATAGAATGGAGCTGTGTGAAGTCAGAATGGAGGTGTGTGAAGTCATAGAATGGAGGTGTGTGAACTCACAACGGAGATGTGTGAAGTCAAAAAATGGAGGTGTGTGAAGTCAAAGAATGGAAGTGTGTGAAGTCATAGAATGGAGGTGTGTGAAGTCATAGAATGGAGGTGTGTGAAGTCATAGAATGGAAGTGTGTAAAGTCACAGAATTGATGTTTGTGAAGTCAGAATGGAGGTGTGTGAAGTCAGAATGGAGGTTTGTGAAGTCTTAGAATGGAGGTGTGTGAAGTCATAGAATGGAGGTGTGTGAAGTCATAGAATGGAGGTGTGTGAAGTCACAGAATTGATGTTTGTGAATTCAGAATGGAGGTGGGTGAACTCACAATGGAGGTGTGTGCAGTCAAAGAATGGAGGTGTGTGAAGTCACAGAATTGATGTTTGTGAAGTCAGAATGGAGGTGTGTGAAGTCAGAATGGAGGTGTGTGAAGTCAGAATGGAGGTGTGTGAAGTCATAGAATGGAGGTGTGTGAAGTGAGAATGGAGGTGTGTGAACTCATGGAATGGAGGTGTGTGAAGTCACAATGGAGGTGTGTGAAGTCATAGAATGGAGGTGTGTGATCATAGAATGGATGCTTGCGAAGTAAGAACGAAGGTGTGTTAAGTCATAGAATGGAGGTGTGTGAAGGCAGAGAATGGAGGTGTGTGAAGTCATAGAATGGAGCTATATGAAGTCATAATGGAGGTGTGTGAAGTAATAGAATGGAGGTTTGTGAAATCACAATGCAGGTGTGTGAAGTCAAAGAATGGAGGTGTGTGAAGTCATAGAAAGGAATTGTGTGAAGTCATAGAATGGAGGTGTGTGAAGCCAGAATTGAGGTGTGTGAAGTCACAGAATTGAGGTGTGTGAACTCAGAATGGAGGTGTGTGAAGTCACAGAATGGAGGTTTGTAAAGTCATAGAATGGAGGTGTGTGAAGTCATAGAATGGATGTTTCTGAAGTAGAATGAAGGTGTGTGAAGTCATAGAATGTAGGTGTGTGAAGTCAAAATGGAGGGTGCGAACTCATAAAATGGAGATGCGTGAAGTCCTGGAATGGAGGTGTGTGAAGTCCAAAAATGGAGGTGTGTGAAGTCAAACAATGGTGGTGTGTGAAGTCACAGAATGGAGGTGTGTGAAGTCAAAGAATGGAAGTGTGTGAAGTCAAAATTGAGGTGTGTGAAGTCACAGAATGGAGGTGTGTGAAGTCACAGAATGGAGGTGTGTGAAGTCATAGAATGGAGGTGTGTGAAGTCACAGAATGGAGATGTGTGTAGTCACAGAATGGAGGTGTGTGAAGTCACAGAATGGAGGTGTGTGAACTCACAACGGAGATGTGTGAAGTCAAAAAATGGAGGTGTGTGAAGTCAAAGAATGGAAGTGTGTGAAGTCATAGAATGGAGGTGTGTGAAGTCATAGAATGGAGGTGTGTGAAGTCATAGAATGGAGGTGTGTGAAGTCACAGAATTGATGTTTGTGAATTCAGAATGGAGGTGGGTGAACTCACAATGGAGGTGTTGGAGGTGTGTGAAGTCACAGAATTGATGTTTGTGAAGTCAGAATGGAGGTGTGTGAAGTCAGAATGGAGGTGTGTGAAGTCAGAATGGAGGTGTGTGAAGTCATAGAATGGAGGTGTGTGAAGTGAGAATGGAGGTGTGTGAACTCATGGAATGGAGGTGTGTGAAGTCACAATGGAGGTGTGTGAAGTCATAGAATGGAGGTGTGTGATCATAGAATGGATGCTTGCGAAGTAAGAACGAAGGTGTGTAAAGTCATAGAATGGAGGTGTGTGAAGGCAGAGAATGGAGGTGTGTGAAGTCATAGAATGGAGCTATATGAAGTCATAATGGAGGTGTGTGAAGTAATAGAATGGAGGTTTGTGAAATCACAATGGAGGTGTGTGAAGTCAAAGAATGGAGGTGTGTGAAGTCATAGAAAGGAATTGTGTGAAGTCATAGAATGGAGGTGTGTGAAGCCAGAATTGAGGAGTGTGAAGTCACAGAATTGAGGTGTGTGAACTCAGAATGGAGGTGTGTGAAGTCACAGAATGGAGGTTTGTAAAGTCATAGAATGGAGGTGTGTGAAGTCATAGAATGGATGTTTCTGAAGTAGAATGAAGGTGTGTGAAGTCATAGAATGTAGGTGTGTGAAGTCAAAATGGAGGGTGCGAACTCATAAAATGGAGATGCGTGAAGTCCTGGAATGGAGGTGTGTGAAGTCCAAAAATGGAGGTGTGTGAAGTCAAACAATGGTGGTGTGTGAAGTCACAGAATGGAGGTGTGTGAAGTCAAAGAATGGAAGTGTGTGAAGTCAAAATTGAGGTGTGTGAAGTCACAGAATGGAGGTGTGTGAAGTCACAGAATGGAGGTGTGTGAAGTCATAGAATGGAGGTGTGTGAAGTCACAGAATGGACATGTGTGTAGTCACAGAATGGAGGTGTGTGAAGTCACAGAATGGAGGTGTGTGAAGTCACAGAAGGGAGGTGTGTGAACTCACAATGGAGGTGTGTGAAGTCCCAGAATGGAGGTGTGTGAAGTCAAACAATAAAGGTGTGTGAAGTCACAGAATGGAGGTCTGTGAAGTCATAGAATGGAGGTGTGTTAAGTCACAGAATGGAGGTGTGTGAACTCAGAGAATGGAGGTGTGTGAACTCAGAATGGAGGTGTGTGAAATCACAGAATGGAGATTTGTGAAGTCATAGAATGGAAGTGCGTGAAGTCATATAATGGATGTTTCTGCAGTAAGAATGACGGTGTGTGAAGTCTTAGAATGGAGGTTTGTGAAGTCAAAATGGAGGTGTGTGAACTCATAGAATGGAGGTGTGTGAACTCATAGAATGGAGGTGTGTGAAGTCATGGAAAGGAGGTGTGTGAAGTGAAAGAATGGAGGTGTGTGAAGTTAAAAAATAAAGGTGTGTGAAGTTACAGAATGGAGGTGTGTGAAATCACACAATGGAGGTGTGTGAAGTCAAAAAGGTGGTGTGTAGAGTCACAAATGGAGGTGTGTGAACTCATAGAATGGAGGTGTGTGAAGTCAAAGAATGGAGGTGTGTGAAGGCATCGAATGGAGGTGTGTGAAGTCATGGAATGGAGGTGTGTGAAGTCACAGAATGGAGGTGTGTGAAGTCAGAATGGAGTTGTGTGAAGTTATAGAATGGAGATGTGTGAAGTCAGAATGTAGGTGTGTGATGTCATAGAATGGAGGTGTGTGAAGTCAGAATGGAGGTGTGTAAATTCATAGAATGGAGGTGTGTGAAGTCATAGAATGAATGTTTGTGAAGTAAGAATGAAGGTGTGTTAAGTCATAAAATGGAGATGTGTGAAGGCACAGAATGGAGGTGTGTGAAGTCATAGAATGGAGCTGTGTGAAGTCAGAATGGAGGAGTGTGAAGTCATAGAATGGAGGTGTGTGAACTCACAATGGAGATGTGTGAAGTCAAAAAATGGAGGTGTGTGAAGTCAAACAATAAAGGTGTGTGAAGTCACAGAATGGAGGTGTGTGAAATCACAGAATGGAGGTGTGTGAAGTCAAAAATGTGGTGTGTAGAGTCAAAAATGGAGGTGTGTGAACTCACACAATGTAGGTGTGTGAAGTCAAAGAATGGAGGTGTGTGAAGGCATCGAATGGAGGTGTGTGAAGTCATGGAATGGAGGTGTGTGAAGTCACAGAATTGAGGTGTGAGAAGTCAGAATGGAGTTGTGTGAAGTTATAGAATGGAGGTGTGTGAAGTCAGAATTGAGGTGTGTGATGTCATAGAATGGAGGTGTGTGAAGTCAGAATGGAGGTGTGTGAACTCATAGAATGGAGGTGTGTGAAGTCACAATGGAGGTATGTGAAGTCATAGAATGGTGTGTGTGAAGTCAGAGAATGGAGGTGTGGAAGTCATAGAATGGAGGTGTGTGAAGTCAGAATGGAGGTGTGTGAAATCATAGAATGGAGGTGTGTGAAGTCATAATGTAGGTGTGTGAAGTCACAGAATTGAGGTGTGTGAAGTCACAGAATGGAGGTATGTAAAGTCATAGAATGGAGGTGTGTGAGGTCATAGAATGGAGGTGTGTGACGTCATAGAATGAATGTTTGTGAAGTAAGAATGAAGGTGTGTTAAGTCATAAAATGGAGATGTGTGAAGGCACAGAATGGGGCTGTGTGAAGTCATAGAATGGAGCTGTGTGAAGTCAGAATGGAGGTGTGTGAAGTCATAGAATGGAGGTGTGTGAACTCACACCGGAGATGTGTGAAGTCAAAAAATGGAGGTGTGTGAAGTCAAAGAATGGAAGTGTGTGAAGTCATAGAATGGAGGTGTGTGAAGTGATGGAATGGAGGTGTGTGAAGTCAAAGAATGGAGGTGTGTGAAGACAAACAATAAAGGTGTGTGAAGTCACAGAATGGAGGTGTGTGAAATCACAGAATGGAGGTGTGTGAAGTCAAAAAGGTGGTGTGTAGAGTCACAAATGGAGGTGTGTGAAGTCAAAGAATGGAGGTGTGTGAAGTCATAGAATAGAGGTGTGTGAAGTCATAGAATGGATGTTTCTGAAGTAGAATGAAGGTGTGTGAAGTCATAGAATGAAGGTGTGTGAAGTCAAAATTGAGGTGTGTGAAGTCATAAAATGGAGATGTGTGAAGTCATGGAATGGAGGTGCATGAAGTCCAAAAATGGAAGTGTGTGAAGTCAAACAATGGTGGTGTGTGAAGGCAGAGAATGGAGGTGTGTGAAGTCAAAGAATGGAAGTGTGTGAAGTCAAGATGGAGGTGTGTGAAGTCACAGAATGCAGGTGTGTGAAGTCACAGAATGGAGGTGTGTGAAGTCACAGAATGAAGGTGTGTGAACTCACAATGGAGGTGTGTGAAGTCACAGAATGGAGGTGTGTGAAGTCAAACAATAAAGGTGTGTGAAGTCACAGAATGGAGGTCTGTGAAGTCATAGAATGGAGGTGTGTTAAGTCACAGATTGGAGGTGTGTGAAGTCAGAGAATGGAGGTGTGTGAACTCAGAATGGAGGTGTGTGAAGTCACAGAACTGAGATTTGTGAAGTCATAGAATGGAGGTGCGTGAAGTCATAGAATGGATGTTTCTGAAGTAAGAATGAAGGTGTGTGAAGTCAAAGAATAAAGGTGTGTGAAGTCATCGAATGGAGGTGTGGGAAGTCAGGGAATGGAGGTGTGTGACGTCACAGAATGGAGGTGTGTGAAGTCAGAATGGAGTTGTGTGAAGTCATACAATGGAGGTGTGTGAAGTCAGAATGGAGGTGTGTGAAGTCATAGAATGGAGGTGTGTGAAGTCAGAATGGAGGTGTGTGAACTCATAGAATGGAGGTGTGTGAAGTCACAATGGAGGTGTGTGAAGTCATAGAATGGAGGTGTGTGAAGTCACAGAATGGAGGTGTGTGAAGTCATAGAATGGAGCTGTGTGAAGTCAGATTGGAGGTGTGTGAAGTCACAGAATGCAGGTGTGTGAAGTCACAGAATGGAGGTGTGTGAAGTTACAGAATGGAGGTGTGAAGTCAAAATGGTGGTGTGTAACGTCACAAATGGAGGTGTTTGAAGTCACAGAATGTATGTGTGTAAACTCAAAATGGAGGTGTGTGAAGTGAAAGAATGGAGGTGTGCGAAGTCAAAGAATATAGGTGTGTGAAGTCATAGAATGGAGGTGTGTGAAGTCATAGAATGGAGGTGTGTGAAATCATAGAATGAAGGTGTGTGAAGTCACGGAATGAAGGTGTGTTAAGTCACAGAAAGGAGGTGTGTGACCTCAGAATGGAGGTGTGTGAAGTCCCAGAATGGAGGTGTGGGTAGTCATAGAATGGAGTTGTGTGAAGTCACAGAATGGAGATGTGTTAATTCATAGAATGGAGGTGTGTGAAGTCATAGAATGGAGGTGTGTGAAGTCACAGAATGGAGGTGTGTGAAGTCAAAGAATGGAGTTGTGTGAAGTCACAGAATGGAGGCGTGTGAACTCACAATGGAGGTGTGTGAAGTCAAAGAATGGAGGTGTGTGAAGTCATAGAATGGAAGTGTGTGAGGTCATAGAATGGAGGTGTGTGAAGCCAGAATTGAGGTGTGTGAAGTCACAGAATTGAGGTGTGTGAACTCAGAATGGAGGTGTGTGAAGTCACAGAATGAAAGTTTGTGAAATCATAGAATGGAGGTGTGTGAAGTCATAGAACGGATGTTTCTGAAGTAGAATGAAGGTGTGTGAAGTCATAGAATGGAGGTGTGTGAAGTCAAAATGGAGGTGTGCGAACTCATAAAATGGAGATGTGTGAAGTCATGGAATGGAGGTGTGTGAAGTCCAAAAATAGAGGTGTGTGAAGTCAAACAATGTTAATGTGCGTGAAGTCACAGAATGGAGGTGTGTGAATTCAAAGAATGGAAGTGTGTGAAGTCAAAATGGAGGTGTGTGAAGTAACAGAATGGAGGTGTGTGAAGTCACAGAATGTACGTGTGTGAAGTCATAGAATGGAGGTGTGTGAAGTCACAGAATGGAGGTGTGTGAAGTCACAGAATGGAGGTGTGTGAAGTCAAAAAAGAGGTGTGTGAACTCATAGAATGGACGTGTGTGAAGTCATGCAATGGAGGTGTGTGAAGTCAAAGAATGCAGGTGTGTGAAGTCAAACAATAAAGGTGTGTGAAGTCACAGAATGCAGCTGTGTGAAATCACAGAATGGAGGTGTGTGAAGTCAAAAATGTGGTGTGTAGAGTCACAAATTGAGGTGTGTGAACTCATAGAATGGAGGTGTGTGAAGTCAAAGAATGGAGGTGTGTGAAGTCATGGAATGGAGGTGTGTGAAGTCACAGAATGGAGGTGTGTGAAGTCATAGAATGGAGGTGTGTGAAGTCATAGAATGGATGTTTCTGAATAAGAATGAATGTGTGTGAAGTCATAGAATGGAGGTGTATGAAGTCAAAATGGAGGTGTGTGAACTCATAGAATGGAGGTCTGAGAACTCATAGAATGGAGGTGTGTGAAGTCATGGAATAAAGGTGTGTGAAGTCAAAGAATGCATTGTGTGAAGTCAAACAATAAAGGTGTGTGAATTCACAGAATGGAGGTGTGTGAAATCACAGAATGGAGGTGTGTGAAGTCATGGAATGGAGGTGTGTGAAGTCACAGAATGGAGGTGTGTGAAGTCACAAGGGAGGTGTGTGAAATCATAGTATGGAGGTGTGTGAAGTCATCGAATGGAGGTGTGTGAAGTCATGGAATGGATTTGTGTGAAATCATGGAATGGAGGTGTGTGAAGTCACAGAATGGAGGTGGGTGAAGTCAGAATGGAGTTGTGTGAAGTCATAGAATGGAGGTGTGTGAAGTCACAAGGGAGGTGTGTGAAATCATAGAATGGAGGTGTGTGAAGTCACAGTATGGAGGTGTGTGAAGTCATAGAATGGAGCTGTGAAGTCAGATTGGAGGTGTGTGAAGTCACAGTATGGAGGTGTGTGAAGTCATAGAATGGAGCTGTGAAGTCAGATTGGAGGTGTGTGAAATCACAGAATGGAGGTGTGAAGTCATAGAATGGAGGTGTGTGAAGTCAAACAATGGAGCTGTGTGAAGTCATAGAATGGAGGTGTGTGATCATAGAATGGATGTTTGTGAAGTAAGAACGAAGGTGTGTTAAGTCATAGAATGGAGGTGTGTGAAGGCACAGAATGGAGGTGTGTGAAGTCATAGAATGGAGCTATATGAAGTCATAATGGAGGTGTGTGAAGTCATAGAATGGAGGTGTGTGAAATCACAATGGAGGTGTGTGAAGCCAAAGAATGGAGGTGTGTGAAGTCATAGAAAGGAATTGTGTGAAGTCATAGAATGGAGGTGTGTGAAGCCAGAATTGAGGTGTGTGAAGTCACAGAATTGAGGTGTGTGAACTCAGAATGGAGGTGTGTGAAGTCACAGAATGGAGGTTTGTAAAGTCATAGAATGGAGGTGTGTGAAGTCATAGAATGGATGTTTCTGAAGTAGAATGAAGGTGTGTGAAGTCATAGAATGTAGGTGTGTGAAGTCAAAATGGAGGGTGCGAACTCATAAAATGGAGATGCGTTAAGTCATGGAATGGAGGTGTGTGAAGTCCAAAAATGGAGTTGTGTGAAGTCAAACAATGGTGGTGTGTGAAGTCACAGAATGGAGGTGTGTGATGTCAAAGAATGGAAGTGTGTGAAGTCAAAATTGAGGTGTGTGAAGTCACAGAATGGAGGTGTGTGAAGTCACAGAAGGGAGGTGTGTGAAGTCACAGAATGGAGGTGTGTAAACTCACAGAGTGGAGGTGTGTGAAGGCACAGAATGGAGGGGTGTGAAGTCAAAGAATGGAGGTATGTGAAGTCACAGAATGGAGGGGTGTGAAGTCAGAATAGAGGTGTACGAAGTCATAGAATGGAGGTGTGTGAAGTCAGAATGGAGCTGTGTGAACTCATAGAATGGAGGTGTGTGAAGTCACAATGGAGATGTGTGAATTCATAGAATGGTGGTTTTTGAAGTCACAGAATGGATGTGTGTGAAGTCATAGAATGGAGGTGTATGAAGTCAGATTGGAGGTATGTGAAGTCAAAGAATGGAGGTGTGTCAACTCAGAAATGAGGTATGTGAAGTCATAGAATGGAGGTGTGTGAAGTCATAGAATGGAGGTGTGTGAAGTCACAGAATGGAGCTGTGTGAAGTCAGAATGGAGGATTGTGAAGTCATAGAATGGAAGTGTGTGAAGTCAGAATGGAGGTGTGTGAACTCATAGAATGGACGTGTGTGAAGTCACAATGGAGGTGTGTGAAGACATAGAATGGAGGTGTGTGAAGTCATAGAATGGAGGTGTGTGAAGTCATAGAATGGAGGTTTCTGAAGTAAGAATGGAGGTGTGTGAAGTCATAGAATGGAGGTGTGTGAAGTCAAAAGGGAGGTGTGTGAACTCATAGAATGGAGGTGTGTGAAGTCACAGAATGGAGGTGTGTGAAGTCAGAATGGAGGTGTGAAGTCAGAGAATGGGGGTGGGTGAAGTCATAGAAAGGAGGTGTGGGAAGTCATAGAATGGAGAAGTGTGAAGTTATAGAGTGGAGGTGAGTGAAGTCACAGATTCGAAGTCTGTGAAGTCATAGAATTGAGGTTTGTGAAGTCAGAATGGAGGTGTGTGAACTCATAGAATGAAGGTGTGTGAAGTCACAATGGAGGTGTGTGAAGTCATAGAATGGAGGTGTGTGAAGTCACAGAATGGAGGTGTGTGAAGTCATAGAATGGAGGTGTGTGAAGTGAGAATGGAGGTGTGTGAAGTCACAGAATGGAGGTGTGTGAAGTCATAGAATGGAAGTGTGTGAAGTCATAGAATGGAGGTGTGTGATCATAGAATGGATGTTTGTGAAGTAAGAACGAAGGTGTGTTAAGTCATAGAATGGAGGTGTGTGAAGGCACAGAATGGAGGTGTGTGAAGTCATAGAATGGAGCTATATGAAGTCATAATGGAGGTGTGTGAAGTCATAGAATGGAGGTGTGTGAAATCACAATGGAGGTGTGTGAAGCCAAAGAATGGAGGTGTGTGAAGTCATAGAAAGGAATTGTGTGAAGTCATAGAATGGAGGTGTGTGAAGCCAGAATTGAGGTGTGTGAAGTCACAGAATTGAGGTGTGTGAACTCAGAATGGAGGTGTGTGAAGTCACAGAATGGAGGTTTGTAAAGTCGTAGAATGGAGGTGTGTGAAGTCATAGAATGGATGTTTCTGAAGTAGAATGAAGGTGTGTGAAGTCATAGAATGTAGGTGTGTGAAGTCAAAATGGAGGGTGCGAACTCATAAAATGGAGATGCGTTAAGTCATGGAATGGAGGTGTGTGAAGTCCAAAAATGGAGTTGTGTGAAGTCAAACAATGGTGGTGTGTGAAGTCACAGAATGGAGGTGTGTGATGTCAAAGAATGGAAGTGTGTGAAGTCAAAATTGAGGTGTGTGAAGTCACAGAATGGAGGTGTGTGAAGTCACAGAAGGGAGGTGTGTGAAGTCACAGAATGGAGGTGTGTAAACTCACAGAGTGGAGGTGTGTGAAGGCACAGAATGGAGGGGTGTGAAGTCAAAGAATGGAGGTATGTGAAGTCACAGAATGGAGGGGTGTGAAGTCAGAATAGAGGTGTACGAAGTCATAGAATGGAGGTGTGTGAAGTCAGAATGGAGCTGTGTGAACTCATAGAATGGAGGTGTGTGAAGTCACAATGGAGATGTGTGAATTCATAGAATGGTGGTTTTTGAAGTCACAGAATGGATGTGTGTGAAGTCATAGAATGGAGGTGTATGAAGTCAGATTGGAGGTATGTGAAGTCAAAGAATGGAGGTGTGTCAACTCAGAAATGAGGTATGTGAAGTCATAGAATGGAGGTGTGTGAAGTCATAGAATGGAGGTGTGTGAAGTCACAGAATGGAGCTGTGTGAAGTCAGAATGGAGGATTGTGAAGTCATAGAATGGAAGTGTGTGAAGTCAGAATGGAGGTGTGTGAACTCATAGAATGGACGTGTGTGAAGTCACAATGGAGGTGTGTGAAGACATAGTATGGAGGTGTGTGAAGTCATAGAATGGAGGTGTGTGAAGTCATAGAATGGAGGTTTCTGAAGTAAGAATGGAGGTGTGTGAAGTCATAGAATGGAGGTGTGTGAAGTCAAAAGGGAGGTGTGTGAACTCATAGAATGGAGGTGTGTGAAGTCACAGAATGGAGGTGTGTGAAGTCAGAATGGAGGTGTGAAGTCAGAGAATGGGGGTGGGTGAAGTCATAGAAAGGAGGTGTGGGAAGTCATAGAATGGAGAAGTGTGAAGTTATAGAGTGGAGGTGAGTGAAGTCACAGATTCGAAGTCTGTGAAGTCATAGAAGGGAGGTTTGTGAAGTCAGAATGGAGGTGTGTGAACTCATAGAATGAAGGTGTGTGAAGTCACAATGGAGGTGTGTGAAGTCATAGAATGGAGGTGTTTGCAGTCACAGAATGGAGGTGTGTGAAGTCATAGAATGGAGGTGTGTGAAGTCACAAAATGGTGGTGTGTGAAGTCATAGAATGCAGGTGTGTGAAGTCACAGAATGGAGGTGTGTGAAGTCACAGAATGGAGGTGTGTGAAGTCACGGAATGGAGGTGTGTGAAGTCACAGAATGGAGGTGTGTGAACTCAGAATGGAGGTGTGTGAAGTCACAGAATGGAGGTGTGTGAAGTCCTAGAATGGAAGTGTGTGAAGTCATAGAATGGAGGTATGTGAAGTAAGAATGGAGGTGTGTGAAGTCACAGAATGGAGGTGTGTTAAGTCCTAGAATGGAAGTGTGTGAAGTCATAGAATGGAGGTGTGTGAAGTAAGAATGGAGGTGTGTGAAGTCACGGAATGGAGGTGTGTGAAGTCACAGAATAGAGGTGTGTGAACTCAGAATGGAGGTGTGAGAAGTCACAGAATGGAGTTGTGTGAACTCAGAATAGTGGTGTGTGAATTCACAAAATGGAGGTTTGTGAAGTCATAGAATGGAGTTGTCTGAGGTCATAGAATGGATGTTTCTGAAGTAAGAATGAAGGTGTGTGAAGTCATAGAATGGAGGTGTGTGAAGTCATAGAATGGAGGTGTGTGAAGTCACAAAATGGAGGTATCTGAAGTCAGAATGGAGGTGTGAAGTCATAGAATAGAGGTGGGCGAAGTCATAGAAAGGAGGTGTGGGAAGTCATAGAATGGAGCAGTGTGAAGTCATAGAGTGGAGGTGAGTAAAGTCACAGATTCGAGGTCTGTGAAGTCATAGAATGGAGGTGTGTGAAGTCAGAATGGAGGTGTGTGAAGTCATAGAATGGAGGTGTGTGAAGTCACAATGGAGGTGTGTGAACTCATGGAATGGAGGTGTGTGTAGTCACAATGGAGGTGTGTGAAGTCATAGATGGTGTTGTGTGAAGTCATAGTATGGAGGTGTGTGAAATCATAGAATGGAGATTTGTGAATTCACATAATGGAGGAGTGTGAAGTCAGAATGGCGGAGTGTGAAGTCTTAGAATGGAGGTCTGTGAGGTTAGAATGGAGGTGTGTGAACTCATAGAATGGAGGTGTATGAATTCACAATGGAGGTGTGTGAAGATATAGAATGGAGGTGTGTGAAGTCACAGAATGGAGGTGTGTGAAGTCATAGAATGGAAGTGTGTGAAGTCATAGAATGGATGTTTGTGAAGTAAGAATGAAGGTGTGTGAAGTCATAGAATGGAAGTGTGTGAAGTGACAGAATGGAGGTGTGTGAAGTCATAGAATGGAGGTGTGTTAAGTCAGGGAATGGAGGTGTGTGAAGTCAGAGAATGGAGGTGTGTGAACTCAGAATGGAGGTGTGTGAAGTCACAGAACGGAGATTTGTGAAGTCATAGAATGGAGGTGCGTGAAGTCATAGAATGGATGTTTCTGAAGTAAGAATGAAGGTGTGTGAAGTCATAGAATGGAGGTGTGTGAAGTCAAAATGGAGCTGTGTGAACTCATAGAATGGAGGTTTGTGAACTCATAGAATGGAGGTGTGTGAAGTCATGGAATGTAGGTGTGTGAAGTCAAAGAATGGGGGTGTGTGAAGTCAAACAACAAAGGTGTGTGAAGTCACAGAATGGAGGTGTGTGAAATCACAGAATGGAGGTTTGTGAAGTCAAAAAGGTGGTGTGTAGAGTCACAAATGGAGGTTGGTGAACTCATAGAATAGAGGTGTGTGTAGTCTAAGAATGGAGGTGTGTGAAGTCATCGAATGTAGGTGTGCGAAGTCATGGAATGGAGGTGTGTGAAGTCACAGAATGGAGGTGTGTGAAGTCAGAATGGAGTTGTGTGAAGTCATAGAATGGAGGTGTGTGAAGTCAGAATGGAGGTGTGTGAAGTCATAGAATGGAGGGGTGTGAAGTCAGAATGGAGGTGTGTGAACTCACAGAATGGAGGTGTGTGAAGCCACAATGGAGGTGTTTGAAGTCATAGAATGGAGGTGTGTGAAGTCACAGAATGGAGATGTGTGAAGTCATAGAATGGAGCTGTGTGAAGTCAGATTGGAGGTGTGTGAAGTCACAGAATGGAGGTGTGTGAACTCAGAATAGAGGTGGGTGAAGTCACAGAATGGAGGTGTGTGAAGTCATAGAATGGAGGTGTGTGAAGTCAGAATGGAGTTGAATGAAGTCATAGAATGGAGGTGTGTGATGTCAGAATGGAGGTGTGTGAAGTCATGGAATGGAGGTGTGTGAAGTCAGAATGGAGGTGTGTGAACTCATAGAATGGAGGTGTGTGAAGACACAATGGAGGTGTGTGAACTCAGAATGGAGGTGGGTGAAGTCACAGAATGGAGGTGTGTGAAGTCATAGAATGGAGATGTGTGAAGTCAGAATGGAGTTGAATGAAGTCATAGAATGGAGGTGTGTGATGTCAGAATGGAGGTGTGTGAAGTCATGGAATGGAGGTGTGTGAAGTCAGAATGGAGGTGTGTGAACTCATAGAATGGAGGTGTGTGAAGACACAATGGAGGTGTGTGAAGTCATAGAATGGAGTTGTGTGAAGTCACAGAATGGAGGTGTATGAAGTCATAGAATGGAACTGTGTGAAGTCAGATTGGAGGTGTGTGAAGTCACAGAATGGAGGTGTGTGAAGGCACAGAATGGAGGTGTGTGAAGTCATGGAATGGAGCTGTGTGAAGTCAGAATGGAGGTGTGTGAAGTCATAGAATGGAGGGGTGTGAACTCACAATGGAGTTGTGTAAAGTCAAAGAATGGTGGTGTGTGAAGTCAAAGAATGGAAGTGTGTGAAGTCATAGAATGGAGGTGTGTGAAGTCATAGAATGGAGGTGTGTGAAGTCATAGAATGGAGGTGTGTGAAGTCACAGAATTGATGTTTGTGAGGTCAGAATGGAGGTGTGTGAAGTCAGAATGGAGGTGTGTGAAGTCAAAGAATGGAGGTGTGTGAAGTCACAGAATTGATGTTTGTGAAGTCAGAATGGAGGTGTGTGAAGTCAGAATGGTGGTGTGTGAAGTCATAGAATGGAGGTGTGTGAAGTCACAATGCAGGTGTGTGAACTCATAGAATGGAGATGCGTGAAGTCACAGAACTGAGGTGTGTGATGTCATAGAATGGAGGTGTGTGAAGTCATAGAATGGAGGTGTGTGAAGTCATAGAATGGAGGTGTGTGAAGTCATAGAATGGACGTTTGTGAACTCATAGAATGGAGATCTGTAAAGTCATAGAATGGATGTTTTTGAAGTAAGAATGTAGGGGTGTGAAGTCATAGAATGGAGGTGTGTGCAATCAAAATGGTGGTATGTGAACTCATAGAATGGATGTGTGTGAACTGATAGAGTGGAGGTGTGTGAAGTCATGGAATGGAGGTGTGTGAAGTCAAAGAATGGAGGTGTGTGAAGTCAAACAATGGAGGTGTGCGAAGTCACAGAATGGAGGTGTGTGAAGTCAAAGAATGGAAGAGTGTGAAGTCAAAATGGAGGTGTGTGAAGTCACAGAATGGAGGTTTGTGAAGTCACAGAATGGAGGTTTGTGAAGTCAAAATGGTGGTGTGTAAAGTCACAAATGGAGGTGTGTGAAGTCACAGAATGTAGGTGTGTGAACTCAAAATGGAGGAGTGTGAAGTGAAAGAATGGTGGTGTGGGAAGTCATAGAATGAAGGTGTGTGAAGTCACAGAATGAAGGTGTGTTAAGTCACAGAACGGAGGTGTGTGAACTCAGAATGGAGGTGTGTGAAGTCCAAGAATGGAGGTGTAGGAAGTCATAGAATGGAGTTGTGTGAAGTCACAGAATGGATATGTGTGAATTCATAGAATCGAGGTGTGTGAAGTCATAGAATAGAGGTGTGTGAAGTCACAGAACGGAGGTGTGTGAACTCAGAATGGAGGTGTGTGAAGTCCAAGAATGGAGGTGTGGGAAGTCATAGAATGGAAGTGTGTGAAGTCATAGAATGAAGGTGTGTGAAGCCAGAATTGAGGTGTGTGAAGACACAGAGTTGAGGTGTGTGAACTCAGAATGAAGGTGCGTGAAGTCTAAGAATGGAGGTTTGTGAAGTCATAGAATGGAGGTGTATGAAGTCATAGAATGGATGTTTCTGAAGTAGAATGGAGGAGTGTGAAGTCATAGAATGGAGGTGGGTGAAGTCAAAATGGAGGTGTGCGAACTCATAAAATGGAGATGAGTGAAGTCATGGAAAGGAGGTGTGTGAAGTCCAAAAATGTAGGTGTGTGAAGTCAAACAATTGTGATGTGTGAAGTCACAGAACGGAGGTGTGTGAAGTCAAATGGAAGTGTGTGAGGTCAAAATGGAGGTGTGTGAAGTCACAGAATGGAGGTGTGTGAAGTCACATAATGGAGGTGTGTGAAGCCAAAATGGAGGTGTGTGAACTCATAGAATAGAGGTGTGTGAACTCAAAGAATGGAAGTGTGTGAAGTCATGGA
Source organism: Megascapheus bottae (assembly GCA_024803745.1). Taxonomy (NCBI): domain Eukaryota; kingdom Metazoa; phylum Chordata; class Mammalia; order Rodentia; family Geomyidae; genus Megascapheus; species Megascapheus bottae. The sequence goes on along the minus strand of JANJXV010001020.1, from coordinate 37,746 downwards.
ATGGAGGTGTGTGAAGTCAAAGAATGGAGGTGTGAAGTCAAACAATAAAGGTGTGTGAAGTCACAGAATGGAGGTGTGTGAAATCACAGAATGGAGGTGTGTGAAGTCAAAAAGGTGGTGTGTAGAGTCACAAATGGAGGTGTGTGAACTCATAGAATGGAGGTGTGTGAAGTCACAGAATAGATGTTTGTGAAGTCAGAATGGAGGTGTGTGAACTCACAATGGAGGTGTGTGTAGTCAAAGAATGGAGGTGTGCGAAGTCAAAGAATGGAAGTGTGTGAAGTCATAGTATGGAGGTGTGTGAAGTCATAGAATGGATGTGTGTGAAGACATAGAATGGAGGAGTGTGAAGACATACAATGGAGGTGTGTGAAGTCATAGAATGGAGGTGTGTGAAGTCACAGAATTGATGTTTGTGAGGTCAGAATGGAGGTGTGTGAAGTCAGAATGGAGGTGTGTGAAGTCATAGAATGGAGGTGTGTGAAGTCACAATGCAGGTGTGTGAACTCATAGAATGCAGATGTGTGAAGTCACAGAATGGAGGTGTGTGAAGTCATAGAATGGAGGTGTGTGAAGTCATAGAATGGAGGTGTGTGAAGTCATAGAATGGAGGTGTGTGAAGTCATAGAATGGACGTTTGTGAACTCATAGAATGGAGGTCTGTAAAGTCATAGAATGGATGTTTTTGAAGTAAGAATATAGGGCTGTGAAGTCATAGAATGGAGGTGTGTGCAATCAAAATGGTGGTATGTGAACTAATAGAATGGATGTGTGTGAACTGATAGAGTGGAGGTGTGTGAAGTCATGGAATGGAGGTGTGTTAAATCAAAGAATGGAGGTGTGTGAAGTCAAACAATGGAGGTATGCGAAGTCACAGAATGGAGGTGTGTGAAGTCACAGAATGGAAGTGTGTGAAGTCAAAATGGAGGTGTGTGAAGTCACAGAATGGAGGTTTGTGAAGTCACAGAATGGAGGTATGTGAAGCCAAAATGGTGGTGTATAAAGTCACAAATGGAGGTGTGTGAAGTCACAGAATGTACGTGTGTGAACTCAAAATGGAGGTGTGTGAAGTGAAAGAATGGAGGTGTACGAAGTCAAAGAATGGAGGTGTGTGAAGTCATATAATGGAGGTGTGTGAAGTCATAGAATGGAGGTGTGTGAAGTCATAGAATGAAGGTGTGTGAAGTCACAGAATGAAGGTGTGTTAAGTCACAGAACGGAGGTGTGTGAATTCAGAATGGAGGTGTGTGAAGTCCCAGAATGGAGGTGTGGGAAGTCATAGAATGGACTTGTGTGAAGTCACAGAATGGAGATGTGTGAATTCCTAGAATCGAGGTGTGTGAAGTCATAGAATAGAGGTGTGTGAAGTCACAGAATGGAGGTGTGTGAAGTCACAGAATGCAGGTGTGTGAACTCACAATGGAGGTGTGTGAAGTCCAAGAATGGATGTGTGGGAAGTCATAGAATGGAAGTGTGTGAAGTCATAGAATGAAGGTGTGTGAAGCCAGAATTGAGGTGTGTGAAGACACAGAATTGAGGTGTGTGAATCAGAATGAAGGTGTGTGAAGTCAAAGAATGGAGGTTTGTGAAGTCATAGAATGGAGGTGTATGAAGTCATAGAATGGATGTTTCTGAAGTAGAATGGAGGTGTGTGAAGTCATAGAATGGAGGTGTGTGAAGTCAAAATGGAGGTGTGCGAACTCATAAAAAGGAGATGAGTGAAGTCATGGAAAGGAGGTGTGTGAAGTCCAAAATGGAGGTGTGTGAAGTCAAACAATGGTGGAGTGTGAAGTCACAGAACGGAGGTGTGTGAAGTCAAAGAATGGAAGTGTGTGAAGTCAAAATGTAGGTGTGTGAAGTCACAGAATGGAGGTGTGTGACGTCATCGAAAGGAGGTGTGTGAAGTCATGGAATGGAGGTGTGTGAAGTCACAGAATGGCGGTGTGTGAAGTCAGAATTGAGTTGTGTGAAGTCATAGAATGGAGGTGTGTGAAGTCAAAATGGAGGTGTGTGAAGTCATAGAATGGAGGTGTGTGAAGTCAGAATGGAGGTGTGTGAACTCATAGAATGTTGGTGTGAAGTCACAATGGAGGTGTGTGAAGTCATAGAAAGGAGGTGTGTGAAGTCAGAATTGAGGTGTGTGAAGTCACAGAAGTGAGGTGTGTGAACTCAGAATGGAGGTGTGTGAAGTCACAGAATGGAGGTGTGAAGTCATAGAATGGAGGTGTGGGAAGTCATAGAATGGAGGTGTGTGAAGTCATAGAATGGAATTGTGTGAAGTCATAGAACTGATATTTGTGAAGTAAGAATGAAGGTGTGTTAAGTCATAGAATGGAGGTGTTTGAAGGCACAGAATGGAGGTGTGTGCAGTCACAGAATGGAGGTGTGTGAACTCACAATGGAGGTGTGTGAATTCAAAGAATGGAGGTGTGTGAAGTCATAGAATGGAAGTGTGTGAAGTCATAGAATGAAGGTGTGTGAAGCCAGAATTGAGGTGTGTGAAGTCACAGAAGTGAGGTGTGTGAACTCAGAATGAAGGTGTGTTAAGTCATAGAATGGAGGTGTTTGAAGGCACAGTATGGAGGTGTATGAAGTCATAGAATGGAGCTGTGTGAAGTCAGAATGGAGGTGTGTGAAGTCATAGAATGGAGGTGTGTGAACTCACAATGGAGGTGTGTGAAGTCAAAGAATGGAGGAGTGTGAAGTCATAGAATGGAATTGTGTGAAGTTATAGAATGGAGGTGTGTGAAGCCAGAATTGAGGTGTGTAAAGTCACAGAATTGAGGTGTGTGAACTCAGAATGGAGGTGTGTGAAGTCACAGAATGGAGGTTTGTGAAGTCATATAATGGAGGTGTGTCAAGTCATAGAATGGATTTTTCTGAAGTAGAATGAAGGTGTGTGAAGTCATAGAATGGAGGTGGGTGAAGTCAAAATGGAGGTTTGTGAACTCATAAAATGGAGATGTGTGAAGTCATGGAATGGAGGTGTGTGAAGTCCAAAAAGGAGGTTCGTGAACTCAAACAATGGTGCTGTGTGAAGTCAAAGAATGGAGGTGTGTGAAGTCATCGAATGGAGGTGTGTGAAGTCATGGAATGGAGGTGTGCGAAGTCACAGAAAGGAAGTGTGTGAAGTCACAGAATGGAGATGTGTGAAGTCAAAGAATGGAGGTGTGTGAAGTCACAGAATGGAGGTGTGTGAAGTCAAACAATAAAGGTGTGTGAAGTCAAACACTAAAGGTTTGTGAAGTCACAGAATGGAGGTCTGTGAAGTCATAGGAGGGAGGTGTATTTAGTCACAGAATGGAGGTGTGTGAAGTCAGAGAATGGAGGTGTGTGAACTCAGAATGGATGTGTGTGAAGTCACAGAACGGAGATTTGTGAAGTCATAGAATGGAAGTACGTGAAGTCATAGAATGGATGTTTCTCAAGTAAGAATGAAGGTGCGTGAAGTCATAGAATGGAGGTGTGTGAAGTCAAAATGGAGGTGTGTGAATTCATAGAATGGAGGTGTGTGAAGTCATAGAATGGAGGTGTGTGAAGTCATGGAATGGAGGTGTGTGAAGTCAAAGAATGGAGGTGTGTGAAGACAAACAATAAAGGTTTGTGAAGTCACAGAATGGAGGTGTGTGAAATCACAGAATGGAGGTGTGTGAAGTCAAAAAGGTGGTGTGTAGAGTCACAAATGGAGGTGTGTGAACTCATAGAATGGAGGTGTGTGAAGTCAAAGAATGGAGGTGTGTGAAGACATAGAATAGAGGTGTGTGAAGTCATAGAATGGATGTTTCTGAAGTAGAATGAAGGTGTGTGAAGTCATAGAATGGAGGTGTGTGAAGTCAAAATGGAGGTGTGTGAACTCTTAAAATGGAGATGTGTGAAGTCATGGAATGGAGGTGCGTGAAGTCCAAAAATGGAGGTGTGTGAAGTCAAACAATGGTGGTGTGTGAAGTCAGAGAATGGAGGTGTGTGAAGTCAAAGAATGGAAGTGTGTGAAGTCAAGGTGGAGGTGTGTGAAGTCACAGAATGGAGGTGTGTGAAGTCACAGAATGGAGGTGTGTGAAGTCACAGAATGAAGGTGTGTGAACTCACAATGGAGGTGTGTGAAGTCACAGAATGGAGGTGTGTGAAGTCAAACAATAAAGGTGTGTGAAGTCACAGAATGGAGGTCTGTGAAGTCATAGAATGGAGATGTGTTAAGTCACAGAATGGAGGTGTGTGAAGTCAGAGAATGGAGGTGTGTGAACTCAGAATGGAGGTGTGTGAAGTCACAGAACTGAGATTTGTGAAGTCATAGAATGGAGGTTCGTGAAGTCATAGAATGGATGTTTCTGAAGTAAGAATGAAGGTGTGTGAAGTCAAAATCTAGGTGAGTGAACTGATAGAATGGAGGTGTGTGAACTCATAGAATGGAGGTGTGTGAAGTCATGGAATGGAGGTGGGTGAAGTCAAAGAATGGAGGTGTGTGAAGTCAAACAATAAAGGTGTGTGAAGTCACAGAATTGAGGTGTGTGAAATCACAGAATGGAGGTTTGTGAAGTCAAAAAGTTGGTGGGTAGAGTCACAAATGGAGGTGTGTGAACTCATAGAATGGAGGTGTGTGAAGTCAAAGAATAAAGGTGTGTGAAGTCATCGAATGGAGGTGTGGGAAGTCATGGAATGGAGGTGTGTGAAGTCACAGAATGGAGGTGTGTGAAGTCAGAATGGAGTTGTGTGAAGTCATAGAATGGAGGTGTGTGAAGTCAGAATGGAGGTGTGTGAAGTCATAGAATGGAGGTGTGTGAAGTCAGAATGGAGGTGTGTGAACTCATAGAATGGAGGTGTGTGAAGTCACAATGGAGGTGTGTGAAGTCATAGAATGGAGGTTTGTGAAGTCACAGAATGGAGGTGTGTGAAGTCATAGAATGGAGTTGTGTGAAATCATAGAATGAAGGTGTGTGAAGTCACGGAATGAAGGTGTGTTAAGTCACAGAAAGGAGGTGTGTGACCTCAGAATGGAGGTGTGTGAAGTCCCAGAATGGAGGTGTGGGTAGTCACAGAATGGAGTTGTGTGAAGTCACAGAATGGAGATGTGTTAGTTCATAGAATGGAGGTGTGTGAAGTCACAGAATGGAGGTGTGTGAAGTCAAAGAATGGATTTGTGTGAAGTCACAGAATGGAGGTGTGTGAACTCACAATGGAGGTGTGTGAAGTCATAGAATGGAGGTGTGTGAAGCCAGAATTGAGGTGTGTGAAGTCACAGAATTGAGGTGTGTGAACTCAGAATGGAGGTGTGTGAAGTCACAGAATGGAGTTTTGTAAAGTCATAGAATGGAGGTGTGTGAAGTCATAGAATGGATGTTTCTGAAGTAAGAATGAAGGTATGTGAAGTCATAGAATGGTGGTGTGTGAAGTCACAGAATGGAGGTGTGGAAGTCATAGAATGGAGGTGTGTGAAGTCAGAATGGAGATGTGTGAAGTCATAGAATGGAGGTGTGTGAAGTCATAATGTAGGTGTGTGAAGTCACAGAATTGAGGTGTGTGAAGTCACAGAATGGAGGTGTGTAAAGTCATAGAATGGAGGTGTGTGAAGTCATAGAATGAATGTTTGTGAAGTAAGAATAAATGTGTGTAAAGTCATAAAATGGAGATGTGTGAAGGCACAGAATGGAGGTGTGTGAAGTCATAGAATGGAGCTGTGTGAAGTCAGAATGGAGGTGTGTGAAGTCACAGAATCGAGGTGTGTGAACTCACAATGGAGATGTGTGAAGTAAAAAATGGAAGTGTGTGAAGTCAAACAATAAAGGTGTGTGAAGTCACAGAATGGAGGTGTGTGAAATCACAGAATGGAGGTGTGTGAAGTCAAAAAGGTGGTGTGTAGAGTCACAAATGGAGGTGTGTGAACTCATAGAATGGAGGTGTGTGAAGTCAAAGAATGGAGGTGTGTGAAGGCATCGAATGGAGGTGTGTGAAGTCATAGAATGGAAGTGTGTGAAGTCACAGAATGGAGGTGTGTGAAGTCAGAATGGAGTTGTGTGAAGTTATAGAATGGAGATGTGTGAAGTCAGAATGGAGGTGTGTGAAGTCATAGAATGGAGGTGTGTGAAGTCATAATGTAGGTGTGTGAAGTCACAGAATTGAGGTGTGTGAAGTCACAGAATGGAGGTGTGTAAAGTCATAGAATGGAGGTGTGTGAGGTCATAGAATGGAGGTGTGTGACGTCATAGAATGAATGTTTGTGAAGTAAGAATGAAGGTGTGTTAAGTCATAAAATGGAGATGTGTGAAGGCACAGAATGGAGGTGTGTGAAGTCATAGAATGGAGCTGTGTGAAGTCAGAATGGAGGTGTGTGAAGTCATAGAATGGAGGTGTGTGAACTCACAACGGAGATGTGTGAAGTCAAAAAATGGAGGTGTGTGAAGTCAAAGAATGGAAGTGTGTGAAGTCATAGAATGGAGGTGTGTGAACTCATAGAATGGAGGTGTGTGAAGTCATAGAATGGAGGTGTGTAAAGTCACAGAATTGATGTTTGTGAAGTCAGAATGGAGGTGTGTGAAGTCAGAATGGAGGTTTGTGAAGTCATAGAATGGAGGTGTGTGAAGTCATAGAATGGAGGTGTGTGAAGTCAAAATGGTGGTGTGTAACGTCACAAATGGAGGTGTTTGAAGTCACAGAATGTATGTGTGTGAACTCAAAATGGAGGTGTGTGAAGTCAAAGAATGGAGGTGTGCGAAGTCAAAGAATATAGGTGTGTGAAGTCATAGAATGGAGGTGTGTGAAGTCATAGAATGGAGGTGTGTGAAATCATAGAATGAAGGTGTGTGAAGTCACGGAATGAAGGTGTGTGAAGTCACAGAAAGGAGGTGTGTGACCTCAGAATGGAGATGTGTAAAGTCCCAGAATGGAGGTGTGGGTAGTCACAGAATGGAGTTGTGTGAAGTCACAGAATGGAGATGTGTTAATTCATAGAATGGAGGTGTGTGAAGTCATAGAATGGAGGTGTGTGAAGTCACAGAATGGAGGTGTGTGAAGTCAAAGAATGGATTTGTGTGAAGTCACAGAATGGAGGTGTGTGAACTCACAATGGAGGTGTGTGAAGTCAAAGAATGGAGGTGTGTGAAGTCATAGAATGGAAGTGTGTGAAGTCATAGAATGGAGGTGTGTGAAGCCAGAATTGAGGTGTGTGAAGTCACAGAATTTAGGTGTGTGAACTCAGAATGGAGGTGTGTGAAGTCACAGAATGAAAGTTTGTGAAATCATAGAATGGAGGTGTGTGAAGTCATAGAACGGATGTTTCTGAAGTAGAATGAAGGTGTGTGAAGTCATAGAATGGAGGTGTGTGAAGTCAAAATGGAGGTGTGCGAACTCATAAAATGGAGATGTGTGAAGTCATGGAATGGAGGTGTGTGAAGTCCAAAAATAGAGGTGTGTGAAGTCAAACAATGTTAATGTGTGTGAAGTCACAGAATGGAGGTGTGTGAATTCAAAGAATGGAAGTGTGTGAAGTCAAAATGGAGGTGTGTGAAGTAACAGAATGGAGGTGTGTGAAGTCACAGAATGTACGTGTGTGAAGTCATAGAATGGAGGTGTGTGAAGTCACAGAATGGAGGTGTGTGAAGTCACAGAATGGAGGTGTGTGAAGTCAAAAAAGAGGTGTGTGAACTCATAGAATGGAGGTTTGTGAAGTCATAGAATGGACGTGTGTGAAGTCATGCAATGGAGGTGTGTGAAGTCAAAGAATGCAGGTGTGTGAAGTCAAACAATAAAGGTGTGTGAAGTCACAGAATGGAGCTGTGTGAAATCACAGAATGGAGGTGTGTGAAGTCAAAAATGTGTTGTGTAGAGTCACAAATGGAGGTGTGTGAACTCATAGAATGGAGGTGTGTGAAGTCAAAGAATGGAGGTGTGTGAAGTCATGGAATGGAGGTGTGTGAAGTCACAGAATGGAGGTGTGTGAAGTCATAGAATGGAGGTGTGTGAAGTCATAGAATGGATGTTTCTGAATAAGAATGAATGGTTGTGAAGTCATAGAATGGAGCTGTATGAAGTCAAAATGGAGGTGTGTGAACTCATAGAATGGAGGTCTGAGAACTCATAGAATGGAGGTGTGTGAAGTCATGGAATGGAGGTGTGTGGAGTCCAAAAATGGAGGTGTGTGAAGTCAAACAATGGTGGTGTGTGAAGTCACAGAATGGAGGTGTGTGAAGTCAAAGAATGGAAGTGTGTGAAGTCAAAATTGAGGTGTGTGAAGTCACAGAATGGAGGTGTGTGAAGTCACAGAATGGAGGTGTGTGAAGTCATAGAATGGAGGTGTGTGAAGTCACAGAATGGAGATGTGTGTAGTCACAGAATGGAGGTGTGTGAAGTCACAGAATGGAGGTGTGTGAAGTCACAGAATGGAGGTGTGTGAACTCACAATGGAGGTGTGTGAAGTCCCAGAATGGAGGTGTGTGAAGTCAAACAATAAAGGTGTGTGAAGTCACAGAATGGAGGTCTGTGAAGTCATAGAATGGAGGTGTGTTAAGTCACAGAATGGAGGTGTGTGAACTCAGAGAATGGAGGTGTGTGAACTCAGAATGGAGGTGTGTGAAATCACAGAACGGAGATTTGTGAAGTCATAGAATGGAAGTGCGTGAAGTCATATAATGGATGTTTCTGAAGTAAGAATGAAGGTGTGTGAAGTCTTAGAATGGAGGTTTGTGAAGTCAAAATTGAGGTGTGTGAACTCATAGAATGGAGGTGTGTGAACTCATAGAATGGAGGTGTGTGAAGTCATGGAAAGGAGGTGTGTGAAGTGAAAGAATGGAGGTGTGTGAAGTCAAAAAATAAAGGTGTGTGAAGTCACAGAATGGAGGTGTGTGAAGTCACAGAATGGAGGTGTATGACGTCAGAATGGAGTTGTGTGAAGTTATAGAATGGAGGTGTGTGAAGTCAGAATGGAGGTGTGTGATGTCATAGAATGGAGGTGTGTGAAGTCAGAATGGAGGTGTGTGAACTCATAGAATGGAGGTGTGTGAAGTCACAATGGAGGTATGTGAAGTCATAGAATGGTGGTGTGTGAAGTCACAGAATGGAGGTGTGGAAGTCATAGAATGGAGGTGTGTGAAGTCAGAATGGAGGTGTGTGATGTCATAGAATGGAGGTGTGTGAAGTCATAATGTAGGTGTGTGAAGTCACAGAATTGAGGTGTGTGAAGTCACAGAATGGAGGTGTGTGAAGTCAAAAAGGTGGTGTGTAGAGTCACAAATGGAGGTGTGTGAACTCATAGAATGGAGGTGTGTGAAGTCAAAGAATGGAGGTGTGTGAAGGCATAGAATGGAGTTGTGTGAAGTCATGGAATGGAGGTGTGTAAAGTCACAGAATTGAGGTGTGTGAAGTCAGAATGGAGTTGTGTGAAGATATAGAATGGAGGTGTGTGAAGTCAGAATGGAAGTGTGTGATGTCATAGAATGGAGGTGTGTGAAGTCAGAATGGAGTTGTGTGAACTCATAGAATGGAGGTGTGTGAAGTCACAATGGAGGTATGTGAAGTCATAGAATGGTGGTGTGTGAAGTCACAGAATGGAGGTGTGGAAGTCATAGAATGGAGGTGTGTGAAGTCAGAATGGAGGTTTGTGAAGTCATAGAATGGAGGTGTGTGAAGTCATAATGTAGGTGTGTGAAGTCACAGAATTGAGGTGTTTGAAGTCACAGAATGGAGGTGTGTAAAGTCATAGAATGGAGGTGTGTGAGGTCATAGAATGGAGGTGTGTGACGTCATAGAATGAATGTGAAGTAAGAATGAAGGTGTGTTAAGTCATAAAATGGAGATGTGTGAAGGCACAGAATGGAGGTGTGTGAACTCACCACGGAGATGTGTGAAGTCAAAAAATGGAGGTGTGTGAAGTCAAAGAATGGAAGTGTGTGAAGTCATAGAATGGAGGTGTGTGAAGTCATAGAATGGAGGTGTGTGAAGTCATAGAATGGAGGTGTGTAAAGTCACAGAATTGATGTTTGTGAAGTCAGAATGGAGGTGTGTGAAGTCAGAATGGAGGTTTGTGAAGTCATAGAATGGAGGTGTGTGAAGTCATAGAATGGAGGTGTGTGAAGTCATAGAATGGTGGTGTGTGAAGTCACAGAATTGATGTTTGTGAATTCAGAATGGAGGTGGGTGAACTCACAATGGAGGTGTGTGCAGTCAAAGAATGGAGGTGTGTGAAGTCACAGAATTGATGTTTGTGAAGTCAGAATGGAGGTGTGTGAAGTCAGAATGGAGGTGTGTGAAGTCAGAATGGAGGTGTGTGAAGTCATAGAATGGAGGTGTGTGAAGTGAGAATGGAGGTGTGTGAACTCATGGAATGGAGGTGTGTGAAGTCACAATGGAGGTGTGTGAAGTCATAGAATGGAGGTGTGTGATCATAGAATGGATGCTTGTGAAGTAAGAACGAAGGTGTGTTAAGTCATAGAATGGAGGTGTGTGAAGGCACAGAATGGAGGTGTGTGAAGTCATAGAATGGAGCTATATGAAGTCATAATGGAGGTGTGTGAAGTCATAGAATGGAGGTTTGTGAAATCACAATGGAGGTGTGTGAAGTCAAAGAATGGAGGTGTGTGAAGTCATAGAAAGGAATTGTGTGAAGTCATAGAATGGAGGTGTGTGAAGCCAGAATTGAGGTGTGAGAAGTCACAGAATTGAGATGTGTGAACTCAGAATGGAGGTGTGTGAAGTCACAGAATGGAGGTTTGTAAAGTCATAGAATAGAGGTGTGTGAAGTCATAGAATGGATGTTTCTGAAATAGAATGAAGGTGTGTGAAGTCATAGAATGTAGGTGTGTGAAGTCAAAATGGAGGGTGCGAACTCATAAAATGGAGATGCGTGAAGTCCTGGAATGGAGGTGTGTGAAGTCCAAAAATGGAGGTGTGTGAAGTCAAACAATGGTGGTGTGTGAAGTCACAGAATAGAGGTGTGTGAAGTCAAAGAATGGAAGTGTGTGAAGTCAAAATTGAGGTGTGTGAAGTCACAGAATGGAGGTGTGTGAAGTCACAGAATGGAGGTGTGTGAAGTCATAGAATGGAGGTGTGTGAAGTCACAGAATGGAGATGTGTGTAGTCACAGAATGGAGGTGTGTGAAGTCACAGAATGGAGGTGTGTGAAGTCACAGAATAGAGGTGTGTGAACTCACAATGGAGGTGTGTGAAGTCCCAGAATGGAGGTGTGTGAAGTCAAACAATAAAGGTGTGTGAAGTCACAGAATGGAGGTATGTGAAGTCATAGAATGGAGGTGTGTTAAGTCACAGAATGGAAGTGTGTGAACTCAGAGAATGGAGGTGTGTGAACTCAGAATGGAGGTGTGTGAAATCACAGAACGGAGATTTGAGAAGTCATAGAATGGAAGTGCGTGAAGTCATATAATGGATATTTCTGAAGTAAGAATGAAGGTGTATGAAGTCTTAGAATGGAGGTTTGTGAAGTAAAAATGGAGGTGTGTGAACTCATAGAATGGAGGTGTGTGAACTCATAGAATGGAGGTGTGTGAAGTCATGGAAAGGAGGTGTGTGAAGTGAAAGAATGGAGGTATGTGAAGTCAAAAAATAAAGGTGTAGAAGTCAAAAAGGTGGTGTGTAGAGTCACAAATGAAGGTGTGTGAACTCATAGAATGGAGGTGTGTGAAGTCAAAGAATGGAGGTGTGTGAAGGCATCGAATGGAGGTGTGTGAAGTCATGGAATGGAGGTGTGTGAAGTCATAGAATGGAGGTGTGTGAAGTCAGAATGGAGTTGTGTGAAGTTATAGAATGGAGATGTGTGAAGTCAGAATGGAGGTGTGTGAAGTCACAATGGAGGTGTGTGAACTCATAGAATGGAGGTGTGTGAAGTCACAACGGAGGTATGTGAAGTCATAGAATGGTGGTGTGTGAAGTCACAGAATGGAGGTGTGGAAGTCATAGAATTGAGGTGTGTGAAGTCAGAATGGAGGTGTGTGATGTCATAGAATGGAGGTGTGTGAAGTCATAATGTAGGTGTGTGAAGTCACAGAATTGAGGTGTGTGAAGTCACAGAATGGAGGTGTGTAAAGTCATAGAATGGAGGTGTGTGAAGTCATAGAATGGAGGTGTGTGAAGTCATAGAATGAATGTTTGTGAAGTAAGAATGAAGGTGTGTTAAGTCATAAATTTGAGATGTGTGAAGGCACAGAATGGAGGTGTGTGAAGTCATAGAATGGCGCTGTGTGAAGTCAGAATGGAGGTGTGTGAAGTCATAGAATGGAGGTGTGTGAACTCACAATGGAGATGTGTGAAGTCAAAAAATGGAGGTGTGTGAAGTCAAACAATAAAGGTGTGTGAAGTCACAGAATGGAGGTGTGTGAAATCACAGAATGGAGGTGTGTGAAGTCAAAAAAGTGGTGTGTAGAGTCACAAATGGAGGTGTGTGAAGTCATAGAATGGAGGTGTGTGAAGTCAAAGAATGGAGGTGTGTGAAGGCATCGAATGGAGGTGTGTGAAGTCATAGAATGGAGGTGTGTGAAGTCACAGAATTGAGGTGTGTGAAGTCAGAATGGAGTTGTGTGAAGTTATAGAATGGAGATGTGTGAAGTCAGAATGGAGTTGTGTGATGTCATAGAATGGAGGTGTGTGAAGTCAGAATGGAGGTGTGTGAACTCATAGAATGGAAGTGTGTGAAGTCACAATGGAGGTATGTGAAGTCATAGAATGGTGGTGTGTGAAGTCACAGAATGGAGGTGTGGAAGTCATAGAATGGAGGTGTGGGAAGCCAGAATGGAGGTGTGTGAAATCATAGAATGGAGGTGTGTGAAGTCATAATGTAGGTGTGTGAAGTCACAGAATTGAGGTGTGTGAAGTCACAGAATGGAGGTGTGTAAAGTCATAGAATGGAGGTGTGTGAAGTCATAGAATGGAGGTGTGTGAAGTCATAGAATGAATGTTTTGAAGTAAGAATGAAGGTGTGTAAAGTCATAAAATGGAGATGTGTGAAGGCACAGAATTGATGTTTGTGAAGTCAGAATGGAGCTGTGTGAAGTCAGAATGGAGGTGTGTGAAGTCATAGAATGGAGCTGTGTGAAGTCAGAATGGAGGTGTGTGAAGTCATAGAATGGAGGTGTGTGAACTCACAATGGAGATGTGTGAAGTCAAAAAATGGAGGTGTGTGAAGTCAAACAATAAAGGTGTGTGAAGTCACAGAATGGAGGTGTGTGAAATCACAGAATGGAGGTGTGTGAAGTCAAAAATGTGGTGTGTAGAGTCAAAAATGGAGCTGTGTGAACTCATAGAATGTAGGTGTGTGAAGTCAAAGAATGGAGGTGTGTGAAGGCATCGAATGGAGGTGAGTGAAGTCATGGAATGGAGGTGTGTGAAGTCACAGATTGAGGTGTGAGAAGTCAGAATGGAGTTGTGTGAAGTTATAGAATGGAGGTGTGTGAAGTCAGAATGGAGGTGTGTGATGTCATAGAATGGAGGTGTGTGAAGTCAGAATGGAGGTGTGTGAACTCATAGAATGGAGGTGTGTGAAGTCACAATGGAGGTATGTGAAGTCATAGAATGGTGTGTGTGAAGTCAGAGAATGGAGGTGTGGAAGTCATAGAATGGAGGTGTGTGAAGTCAGAATGGAGGTGTGTGAAATCATAGAATGGAGGTGTGTGAAGTCATAATGTAGGTGTGTGAAGTCACAGAATTGAGGTGTGTGAAGTCACAGAATGGAGGTATGTAAAGTCATAGAATGGAGGTGTGTGAGGTCATAGAATGGAGGTGTGTGACGTCATAGAATGAATGTTTGTGAAGTAAGAATGAAGGTGTGTTAAGTCATAAAATGGAGATGTGTGAAGGCACAGAATGGAGCTGTGTGAAGTCATAGAATGGAGCTGTGTGAAGTCAGAATGGAGGTGTGTGAAGTCATAGAATGGAGGTGTGTGAAGTCATGGAATGGAGGTGTGTGAAGGCAAAGAATGGAGGTGTGTGAAGACAAAGAATGGAAGTGTGTGAAGTCATAGAATGGAGGTGTGTGAAGTCATGGAATGGAGGTGTGTGAAGTCAAAGAATGGAGGTGTGTGAAGACAAACAATAAAGGTGTGTGAAGTCACAGAATGGAGGTGTGTGAAGTCAAAAAGGTGGTGTGTAGAGTCACAAATGGAGGTGTGTGAACTCATAGAATGGAGGTGTGTGAAGTCAAAGAATGGAGGTGTGTGAAGTCATAGAATAGAGGTGTGTGAAGTCATAGAATGGATGTTTCTGAATTAGAATGTAGGTGTGTGAAGTCATAGAATGAAGGTGTGTGAAGTCAAAATGGAGGTGTGTGAACTCATAAAATGGAGATCTGTGAAGTCATGGAATGGAGGTGCGTGAAGTCCAAAAATGGAGGTGTGTGAAGTCAAACAATGGTGGTGTGTGAAGTCAGAGAAGGGAGGTGTGTGAAGTCAAAGAATGGAAGTGTGTGAAGTCAAGATGGAGGTGTGTGAAGTCACAGAATGGAGGTGTGTGAAGTCACAGAATGGAGGTGTGTGAAGTCACAGAATGAAGGTGTGTGAACTCACAATGGAGGTGTGTGAAGTCAAAGAATGGAGGTGTGTGAAGTCAAACAATAAAGGTGTGTGAAGTCACAGAATGGAGGTCTGTGAAGTCATAGAATGGAGGTGTGTTAAGTCACAGAATGGAGGTGTTTGAAGTCAGAGAATGGAGGTGTGTGAACTCAGAATGGAGGTGTGTGAAGTCACAGAACTGAGATTTGTGAAGTCATAGAATGGAGGTTCGTGAAGTCATATAATGGATGTTTCTGAAGTAAGAATGAATGTGTGTGAAGTCAAAATGTAGGTGTGTGAACTCATAGAATGGAGGTGTGTGAACTCATAGAATGGAGGTGTGTGAAGTCATGGAATGGAGGTGGGTGAAGTCAAAGAATGGAGGTGTGTGAAGTCAAACAATAAAGTTGTGTGAAGTCACAGAATTGAGGTGTGTGAAATCACAGAATGGAGGTTTGTGCTGTCAAAAAGTTGGTGTGTAGAGTCACAAATGGAGGTGTGTGAACTCATAGAATGGAGGTGTGTGAAGTCAAAGAATAAAGGTGTGTGAAGTCATCGAATGGAGGTGTGGGAAGTCAGGGAATGGAGGTGTGTGACGTCACAGAATGGAGGTGTGTGAAGTCAGAATGGAGTTGTGTGAAGTCATAGAATGGAGCTGTGTGAAGTCAGAATGGAGGTGTGTGAAGTCATAGAATGGAGGTGTGTGAAGTCAGAATGGAGGTGTGTGAACTCATAGAATGGAGGTGTGTGAAGTCACAATGGAGGTGTGTGAAGTCATAGAATGGAGGTGTGTGAAGTCACAGAATGGAGGTGTGTGAAGTCATAGAATGGAGCTGTGTGAAGTCAGATTGGAGGTGTGTGAAGTCACAGAATGCAGGTGTGTGAAGTCACAGAATGGAGGTGTGTGAAGTCACAGAATGGAGGTGTGAAGTCAAAATGGTGGTGTGTAACGTCACAAATGGAGGTGTTTGAAGTCACAGAATGTATGTGTGTGAACTCAAAATGGAGGTGTGTGAAGTCAAAGAATAGAGGTGTGCGAAGTCAAAGAATATAGGTGTGTGAAGTCATAGAATGGAGGTGTGTGAAGTCATAGAATGGAGGTGTGTGAAATCATAGAATGAAGGTGTGTGAAGTCACGGAATGAAGGTGTGTTAAGTCACAGAAAGGAGGTGTGTGACCTCAGAATGGAGGTGTGTGAAGTCCCAGAATGGAGGTGTGGGTAGTCATAGAATGGAGTTGTGTGAAGTCACAGAATGGAGATGTGTTAATTCATAGAATGGAGGTGTGTGATGTCATAGAATGGAGGTGTGTGAAGTCACAGAATGGAGGTGTGTGAAGTCAAAGAATGGAGTTGTGTGAAGTCACAGTATGGAGGTGTGTGAACTCACAATGGAGGTGTGTGAAGTCAAAGAATGGAGGTCTGTGAAGTCATAGAATGGAAGTGTGTGAAGTCATAGAATGGAGGTGTGTGAAGCCAGAATTGAGGTGTGTGAAGTCACAGAATTGAGGTGTGTGAACTCAGAATGGAGGTGTGTGAAGTCACAGAATGACAGTTTGTGAAATCATAGAATGGAGGAGTGTGAAGTCATAGAACGATGGTTCTGAAGTAGAATGAAGGTGTGTGAAGTCATAGAATGGAGGTGTGTGAAGTCAAAATGGAGGTGTGCGAACTCATAAAATGGAGATATGTGAAGTTATGGAATGGAGGTGTGTGAAGTCCAAAAATAGAGGTGTGTGAAGTCAAACAATGTTAATGTGTGTGAAGTCACAGAATGGAGGTGTGTGAATTCAAAGAATGGAAGTGTGTGAAGTCAAAATGGAGGTGTGTGAAGTAACAGAATGGAGGTGTGTGAAGTCACAGAATGTACGTGTGTGAAGTCATAGAATGGAGGTGTGTGAAGTCACAGAATGGAGGTGTGTGAAGTCACAGAATGGAGGTGTGTGAAGTCAAAAAAGAGGTGTGTGAACTCATAGAATGGAGGTTTGTGAAGTCATAGAATGGACGTGTGTGAAGTCATGCAATGGAGGTGTGTGAAGTCAAAGAATGCAGGTGTGTGAAGTCAAACAATAAAGGTGTGTGAAGTCACAGAATGGAGCTGTGTGAAATCACAGAATGGAGGTGTGTGAAGTCAAAAATGTGTTGTGTAGAGTCACAAATGGAGGTGTGTGAACTCATAGAATGGAGGTGTGTGAAGTCAAAGAATGGAGGTGTGTGAAGTCATGGAATGGAGGTGTGTGAAGTCACAGAATGGAGGTGTGTGAAGTCATAGAATGGAGGTGTGTGAAGTCATAGAATGGATGTTTCTGAATAAGAATTAATGTGTTTGAAGTCATAGAATGGAGGTGTATGAAGTCAAAATGGAGGTGTGTGAACTCATAGAATGGAGGTCTGAGAACTCATAGAATGGAGGTGTGTGAAGTCATGGAATAAAGGTGTGTGAAGTCAAAGAATGCATTGTGTGAAGTCAAACAATAAAGGTGTGTGAATTCACAGAATGGAGGTGTGTGAAATCACAGAATGGAGGTGTGTGAAGTCATGGAATGGAGGTGTGTGAAGTCACAGAATGGAGGTGTGTGAAGTCACAAGGGAGGTGTGTGAAATCATAGTATGGAGGTGTGTGAAGTCATCGAATGGAGGTGTGTGAAGTCATGGAATGGATTTGTGTGAAGTCATGGAATGGAGGTGTGTGAAGTCACAGAATTGATGTTTGTGAAGTCAGAATGGAGGTGTGTGAAGTCATAGAATGGAGGTGTGTGAAGTCACAAGGGAGGTGTGTGAAATCATAGAATGGAGGTGTGTGAAGTCACAGTATGGAGGTGTGTGAAGTCATAGAATGGAGCTGTGAAGTCAGATTGGAGGTGTGTGAAGTCACAGTATGGAGGTGTGTGAAGTCATAGAATGGAGCTGTGAAGTCAGATTGGAGGTGTGCGAAATCACAGAACGGAGGTGTGAAGTCATAGAATGGAGGTGTGTGAAGTCAAAGAATGGAGGTGTGTGAAGTCATAGAATGGAGGTGTGTGATCATAGAATGGATGTTTGTGAAGCAAGAACGAAGGTGTGTTAAGTCATAGAATGGAGGTGTGTGAAGGCACAGAATGGAGGTGTGTGAAGTCATAGAATGGAGCTATATGAAGTCATAATGGAGGTGTGTGAAGTCATAGAATGGAGGTGTGTGAAATCACAATGGAGGTGTGTGAAGTCAAAGAATGGAGGTGTGTGAACTCAAAGAAAGGAATTGTGTGTAATCATAGAATGGAGGTGTGTGAAGCCAGAATTGAGGTGTGTGAAGTCACAGAATTGAGGTGTGTGAACTCAGAATGGAGGTGTGTGAAGTCACAGAATGGAGGTTTGTAAAGTCATAGAATGGAGGTGTGTGAAGTCATAGAATGGATGTTTCTGAAGTAGAATGAAGGTGTGTGAAGTCATAGAATGTAGGTGTGTGAAGTCAAAATGGAGAGTGCGAACTCATAAAATGGAGATGCGTGAAGTCATGGAAAGGAGGTGTGTGAAGTCCAAAAATGGAGGTGTGTGAAGTCAAACAATGGTGGTGTGTGAAGTCACAGAATGGAGGTGTGTGAAGTCAAAGAATGGAAGTGTGTGAAGTCAAAATTGAGGTGTGTGAAGTCACAGAATGGAGGTGTGTGAAGTCATAGAATGGAGGTGTGTGAAGTCACAGAATGCAGATGTGTGTAGTCACAGAATGGAGGTGTGTGAAGTCACAGAATGGAGGTGTGTGAAGTCACAGAATGGAGGTGTGTGAACTCACAATGGAGGTGTGTGAAGTCCCAGAATGGAGGTGTGTGAAGTCAAACAATAAAGGTGTGTGAAGTCACAGAATGGAGGTCTGTGAAGTCATAGAATGGAGGTGTGTTAAGTCACAGAATGGAGGTGTGTGAACTCAGAGAGTGGAGGTGTGTGAACTCAGAATCGAGGTGTGTGAAATCACAGAACGGAGATTTGTGAAGTCATAGAATGGAAGTGCGTGAAGTCATATAATGGATGTTTCTGAAGTAAGAATGAAGGTGTGTGAAGTCTTAGAATGGAGGTTTGTGAAGTCAAAATGGAGGTGTGTGAACTCATAGAATGGAGGTGTGTGAACTCATAGAATGGAGGTGTGTGAAGTCATGGAAAGGAGGTGTGTGAAGTGAAAGAATGGAGGTGTGTGAAGTCAAAAAATAAAGGT
The DNA here is from genome assembly GCA_024803745.1 of Megascapheus bottae. NCBI lineage: Eukaryota > Metazoa > Chordata > Mammalia > Rodentia > Geomyidae > Megascapheus > Megascapheus bottae. Next base: position 19,082 of record JANJXV010001020.1, on the reverse strand, counting down.
GTGTGAAGTCACAGAATGGAGGTGTGTGAAATCACACAATGGAGGTGTGTGAAGTCAAAAAGGTGGTGTGTAGAGTCACAAATGGAGGTGTGTGAACTCATAGAATGGAGGTGTGTGAAGTCATAGAATGAATGTTTGTGAAGTAAGAATGAAGGTGTGTTAAGTCATAAAATGGAGATGTGTGAAGGCACAGAATGGAGGTGTGTGAAATCATAGAATGGAGGTTTGTGACGTCACAGATTGACGTGTGTGAACTCAGAATGGAGGTGTGTGGAGTCAGAATGGAGGTGTGTAAAGTCGTAGAATGGAGGTGTGTGAAGTCAAAATGCAGGTGTGTGAACTCAGAGAATGGAGGTGTGTGAAGTCATAGAATGGAGGTGTGTAAAGTCATAGAATGTAGGTGTGTAAAGTCAAAAAATGGAGGTGTGTGAAGTCATAGAATGGAGGTGTTTGAGTCACAGAATGGAGGTGTGTGAAGTCATAGAATGGAGGTGTGTGAAGTCATAGAATGGAGGTGTGTGAAGTCATATATTGGAGGTGTAAAGTTACAGAATGGAGGTGTGTGAAATCACAGAATGGAGGTGTGTGAACTCAGAATGGAGGTGTGGGAAGTCACAAAATGGAGGTGTGTGAAGTCATAGAATGGAGAGGTGTGAAGGCAAAGAATGGAGGTGTGTGAAATCATAGAATGGAGGTGTGTGAAGTCAGAGAATCGAGGTGTGTGAAGTCACAGAATGGAGGTGTGTGAGGTCACAGAATGGAGGTGTGTGAACACACAATGGAGGTGAGTGAAATCACAGAATGGAGGTGTGTGAAGTCATAGAATGGAGATGTGTGAAGTCACAGAATGGAGGTGTGTGAAGTCATAGAATGGAGGTGTGTGAAGTCACAAAATTGAGGTGTGTGAAGTCCTAGAATGGAGGTGTGTGAAGTCAAACGATGGAGGTGTGTGAAGTAATAGAATGCAGGTGTGTGAAGTCATAAAATGGAGATGTGTGAAGTCACAGAATGGAGCTCTGTGAAATCATAGAATGGAGGTGTGTGAAGTCAGAGAATCAAGGTGTGTGAAGTCACAGAATGGAGGTGCGTGAAGTCAGAATGCTGTTGTGTGAAGTCACAGAATTGAGGTGTGTGACGTTACAGAATCGAGGTGTGTGAAGTCATATAATGGAAGTGTGTGAAGTCATAGAATGGAGGTGTGTGATGTCAGAATGGAGGTGTGTGAAGTCACAGAATGGAGGTATGTGACGTCATAAATGTTGGTGTGTGAAGTCATAGAATGGAGGTGTGAAGTCATAGAATGGAGGTGTGAAATCATAGAATGGAGGTGTGTGAAGTCATAGAATGCAGGTGTGTGAAGTCATAGAAAGGAGGTGTGTGAAGTCAGATTGGAGGTTTGTGAAGTAAAAGAATGGAGGTGTGTCTACTCAGAAAGGAGGTGTGTGAAGTCATATAGTGGAGGTGTGTGAAGTTATAGAATGCAGGTGTGTGAAATCATAGAATGGAGGTGTGTGAAGCCACAGAAATGAGGTGTTTGAAGTCAAAATGGAAGTGTGTGAAGTCAGAATGGAGGTGTGTGAAGTCATAGAATGGAGGTGTGTGAAGTCATAGAATGGAGGTGTGTGAACTCATAGAATGGAGGAGTGTGAAGTCATAGAATGGAGGTGTGTGAAGTCACAGATGGACGTGTGTGAACTCAGAATGGAGGTGTGTGAATTCACGGAAGGTAGGTTTGTGTATTCATAGAATGGATGTTTCTGAAGTAAGAATGAAGGTGTGTGAAGTCATAGAATGGAGGTGTGTGAAGTCAAAATGCAGGTGTGTGAAGTCAAACAATGGATTGGTGTTAAGTCACAGAATAGACGTGTGTGAAGTCACAGAATGGAAGTGTGTGAAGTCAAAATGGAGGTGTGTGACGTCAGAGAATGGAGGTGTGTGAAGTCATAGAACGGAGGTGTGTCAAGTCAGAATGGAGATTTGTGAAGGCACAGAATGGAGGTGTGTGAAGTCATAGAATGTTGTGTGTGAAGTCATACAATGGAGGTGTATGAAATCATAGAATAGAGGTGTGTGAAGTCATAGAATGGAGGTGTCTGAAATCATAGAATGGAGGTTTGTGAAGTCACAGATTGAGGTGTGTGAAGTCAGAATGGAGGTGTGTGAAGTCAGAATGGAGGTGTGTAAAGTCATAGAATGGAGGTGTGTGAAGTCACAATGCAGGTGTGTGACCTCAGAGAATGGAGGTGTGTGAAGTCACAATGTAGGTGTGTGAAGTCATAGAATGGAGGTGCGTAAAGTCATAGAATGTAGGTGTGTAAAGTCAAAAAATGGAGGTGTGTGAAATCATAGAATGGAGGTGTTTGAGTCACAGAATGGAGGTGTGTGAAGTCATAGAATGGAGGTGTGTGAAGTCATAGAATGGAGGTGTGTGAAGTCATATATTGGAGGTGTGTGAAGATACAGAATGGAGGTGTGTGAAGTCACAGAATGGAAGTGTGTGAAGCCATAGAATGGAGATGCGTGAAGGCACAGAATGGAGGTGTGTGAAATCATAGAATGGAGGTGGGTGAAGTCAGAGAATCGAGGTGTGTGAAGCCACAGAATGGAGGTGTGTGAAGTAATAGAATGGAGGTGTGTGAAGTCAGATTGGAGGTGTGTGAAGTAAAAGGATGGAGGTGTGTCAACTCAGACAGGAGGTATGTGAAGTCATGGAATGGAGGTTTGTGAAGTCAAAGAATGGAGGTGTGGAAAATCATACAATGGAGGTGTGTGAAGTGACAGAACTGAGGTGTGTGAAGTCAGAATGGAGGTGTGTGTATTCAGAATGGAGGTGTGTGAATTCAGAGACTGGAGCTGTGTGAAGTCACAATGCAGGTGTGTGAACTGATAGAACGTAGGTGTGTGAAGTCACAATGTAGGTGTGTGAAGTCATAGAATGGAGGTGTGTGAAGTCACAAAATGGAGGTGTGTGAACTCAGAAGGGAGGTGTGTGAAGTCACAGAATGGAGATGTGTGAAGTCATAGAATGGAGATGTGTGAAGTCACAGAATGGAGGTGTGTGAGTCACAGAATGGAGGTTTGTGAAGTCAGAGAATCGAGGTGTGTGAAGTCACAAAATGGAGGTGTGAGAAGTCACAGAATGGAGGTGTGTGAACTCACAATGGAGGTGAGTGAAGTCACAGAATGGGGGTGTGTGAAGTCATAGAATGGAAGTGTGTGAAGTCATAGAATGGAGGTGTGTGAAGTCATAGAATAGAGGTGTGCGTAGTCACAGAATGGAGGTGTGTGAAGTCACAGAATGGAGTTGTGTGAACTCAGAATGGAGGTGTGTGAATTCAAAGAAGGGAGGTTTGTGAAGTCATAGAATGGATGTTTCTGAAGTAAGAATGAACGTGTGTGAAGTCATAGAATGGAGGTGTGTGAAGTCAAAATGCAGGTGTGTGAAGTCAAACAATGGATGTGTGTTAAGTCAAAGAATGGACGTGTGTGAAGTCATAGAATGGAAGTGTGTGAAGTCAAATTGGAGGTGTGTGAAGTCAGAGAATGGAGGTGTGTGAAGTCATAGAATAGAGGTGTGTCAAGTCAGAATGGAGATGTGTGAAGGCACAGAATTGAGGTGTGTGAAGTCATAGAATGTTGGTGTTTGAAGTCATACAATGGAGGTGTTTGAAGTCATAGAATGGAGGTGTGTGAAGTCATAGAATGGAGGTGTGTGAAATCATAGAATGGAGGTTTGTGACGTCACAGATTGACGTGTGTGAAGTCAGAATGGAGGTGTGTGAAGTCAGAATGGAGGTGTGTAATGTCATAGAATGGAGGTGTGTGAAGTCAAAAAATGGAGGTGTGTGAAGTCATAGAATGGAGGTGTTTGAGTCACAGAATGGAGGTGTGTGAAGTCATAGAATGGAGGTGTGTGAAGTCATAGAATGGAGATGTGTGAAGTCATATATTGGAGGTGTAAAGTTACAGAATGGAGGTGTGTGAAGTCATAGAATGGAGGTGTGTAAAGTCATAGAATGTAGGTGTGTAAAGTCAAAAAATGGAGTTGTGTGAAGTCATAGAATGGAGGTGTTTGAGTCACAGAATGGAGGTGTGTGAAGTCATAGAATGGAAGTGTGTGAAGTCAAAATGGAGGTGTGTGAAGTCAGAGAATGGAGGTGTTTGAGGCACAGAATGGAGGTGTGTGAAGTCATAGAATGGAGGTGTTTGAAGTCATAGAATGGAGATGTGTGAAGTCATATATTGGAGGTGTAAAGTTACAGAATGGAGGTGTGTGAAATCACAGAATGGAGGTGTGTGAACTCAGAATGGAGGTGTGGGAAGTCACAAAATGGAGGTGTGTGAAGTCATAGAATTGAGATGTGTGAAGGCAAAGAATGGAGGTGTGTGAAATCATAGAATGCAGGTGTGTGAAGTCAGAGAATCGAGGTGTGTGAAGTCACAGAATGGAGGTGTGTGAGGTCACAGAATGGAGGTGTGTGAACACACAATGGAGGTGAGTGAAGTCACAGATGGAGGTGTGTGAAGTCATAGTATGGAAGTGTGTGAAGTCATAGAATGGAGGTGTGTGATGTCAGAATGGAGGTGTTTGAAGTCACAGAATGGAGGTATGTGACGTCATAAATGTTGGTGTGTGAAGTCATAGAATGGAGGTGTGAAGTCATAGAATGGAGGTGTGAAATCATAGAATGGAGGTGTGTGAAGTCATAGAATGCAGGTGTGTGAAGTCATAGAAAGGAGGTGTGTGAAGTCAGATTGGAGGTTTGTGAAGTAAAAGAATGGAGGTGTGTCTACTCAGAAAGGAGGTGTGTGAAGTCATATAGTGGAGGTGTGTGAAGTTATAGAATGCAGGTGTGTGAAATCATAAAATGGAGGTGTGTGAAGCCACAGAAATGAGGTGTTTGAAGTCAAAATGGAAGTGTGTGAAGTCAGAATGGAGGTGTGTGAAGTCATAGAATGGAGGTGTGTGAAGTCATAGAATGGAGGTGTGTGAACTCATAGAATGGAGGAGTGTGAAGTCATAGAATGGAGGTGTGTGAAGTCACAGATGGACGTGTGTGAACTCAGAATGGAGGTGTGTGAATTCACGGAAGGTAGGTTTGTGTATTCATAGAATGGATGTTTCTGAAGTAAGAATGAAGGTGTGTGAAGTCATAGAATGGAGGTGTGTGAAGTCAAAATGCAGGTGTGTGAAGTCAAACAATGGATTGGTGTTAAGTCACAGAATAGACGTGTGTGAAGTCACAGAATGGAAGTGTGTGAAGTCAAAATGGAGGTGTGTGACGTCAGAGAATGGAGGTGTGTGAAGTCATAGAACGGAGGTGTGTCAAGTCAGAATGGAGATTTGTGAAGGCACAGAATGGAGGTGTGTGAAGTCATAGAATGTTGTGTGTGAAGTCATACAATGGAGGTGTATGAAATCATAGAATAGAGGTGTGTGAAGTCATAGAATGGAGGTGTCTGAAATCATAGAATGGAGGTTTGTGAAGTCACAGATTGAGGTGTGTGAAGTCAGAATGGAGGTGTGTGAAGTCAGAATGGAGGTGTGTAAAGTCATAGAATGGAGGTGTGTGAAGTCACAATGCAGGTGTGTGACCTCAGAGAATGGAGGTGTGTGAAGTCACAATGTAGGTGTGTGAAGTCATAGAATGGAGGTGCGTAAAGTCATAGAATGTAGGTGTGTAAAGTCAAAAAATGGAGGTGTGTGAAATCATAGAATGGAGGTGTTTGAGTCACAGAATGGAGGTGTGTGAAGTCATAGAATGGAGGTGTGTGAAGTCATAGAATGGAGGTGTGTGAAGTCATATATTGGAGGTGTGTGAAGATACAGAATGGAGGTGTGTGAAGTCACAGAATGGAAGTGTGTGAAGCCATAGAATGGAGATGCGTGAAGGCACAGAATGGAGGTGTGTGAAATCATAGAATGGAGGTGGGTGAAGTCAGAGAATCGAGGTGTGTGAAGCCACAGAATGGAGGTGTGTGAAGTCATAGAATGGAGGTGTGTGAAGTCAGATTGGAGGTGTGTGAAGTAAAAGGATGGAGGTGTGTCAACTCAGACAGGAGGTATGTGAAGTCATGGAATGGAGGTTTGTGAAGTCAAAGAATGGAGGTGTGGGAAATCATACAATGGAGGTGTGTGAAGTGACAGAACTGAGGTGTGTGAAGTCAGAATGGAGGTGTGTGTATTCAGAATGGAGGTGTGTGAATTCAGAGACTGGAGCTGTGTGAAGTCACAATGCAGGTGTGTGAACTGATAGAACGTAGGTGTGTGAAGTCACAATGTAGGTGTGTGAAGTCATAGAATGGAGGTGTGTGAAGTCACAAAATGGAGGTGTGTGAACTCAGAAGGGAGGTGTGTGAAGTCACAGAATGGAGATGTGTGAAGTCATAGAATGGAGATGTGTGAAGTCACAGAATGGAGGTGTGTGAGTCACAGAATGGAGGTTTGTGAAGTCAGAGAATCGAGGTGTGTGAAGTCACAAAATGGAGGTGTGAGAAGTCACAGAATGGAGGTGTGTGAACTCACAATGGAGGTGAGTGAAGTCACAGAATGGGGGTGTGTGAAGTCATAGAATGGAAGTGTGTGAAGTCATAGATGGAGGTGTGTGATGTCAGAATGGAGGTGTGTGAAGTCACAGAATGGAGGTATGTGACGTCATAAATGTTGGTGTGTGAATTCATAGAATGGAGGTGTGTGAAGTCAAAGAATGGAGGTGTGTGAAGTCATAGAATGGAGGTGTGTGAAATCACAGAATGTAGTTGTGTGTAGTCACAGAGTGTAGGTGTGTAAAGTCACAGAGTGGAGGTGTGTGAAGTCTCAGAATGGAGGTGTGGGAAGTCATAGAATGGAGGTGTTTGAAGTCATAGAATGTTGGTTTTTGAAGACACAGAATGGAGGTGTGTGAAGTCATAGAATGGAGGTGTGTGAAGTCAGATTGGAGGTGTGTTAAGTAACAGAATGGAGGTGTGTCAACTCAGAAAGGAGGTGTGTGAAGTCATAGAATGGAGGTGTGTGAAGTCATAGAATGCAGGTGTGTGAAATCATAGAATGGAGGTGTGTGAAGCCACAGAAATGAGGTGTTTGAAGTCAAAATGGAAGTGTGTCAAGTCAGAATGGAGATGTGTGAAGTCATAGAATGGAGGTGTGTGAAGTCATAGAATGGAGGTGTGTGAAGTCACAGAATGGAGGTGTGTGAACTCATAGAATGGAGGTGTGTGAACTCATAGAATGGAGGAGTGTGAAGTCATAGAATAGAGGTGTGCGTAGTCACAGAATGGAGGTGTGTGAAGTCAGAATGGAGGTGTGTGAATTCAAAGAAGGGAGGTTTGTGAAGTCATAGAATGGATGTTTCTGAAGTAAGAATGAACGTGTGTGAAGTCATAGAATGGAGGTGTGTGAAGTCAAAATGCAGGTGTGTGAAATCAAACAATGGATGTGTGTTAAGTCAAAGAATGGACGTGTGTGAAGTCACAGAATGGAAGTGTGTGAAGTCAAAATGGAGGTGTGTGAAGTCAGAGAATGGAGGTGTGTGAAGTCATAGAATGGAGGTGTGTCAAGTCAGAATGGAGATGTGTGAAGGCACAGAATGGAGGTGTGTGAAGTCATAGAATGTTGGTGTGTGAAGTCATACAATGGAGGTGTATGAAGTCATAGAATGGAGGTGTGTGAATTCATAGAATGGAGGTGTGTGAAATCATAGAATGGAGGTTTGTGACGTCACAGATTGACGTGTGTGAACTCAGAATGGAGGTGTGTGGAGTCAGAATGGAGGTGTGTAAAGTCGTAGAATGGAGGTGTGTGAAGTCAAAATGCAGGTGTGTGAACTCAGAGAATGGAGGTGTGTGAAGTCATAGAATGGAGGTGTGTAAAGTCATAGAATGTAGGTGTGTAAAGTCAAAAAATGGAGGTGTGTGAAGTCATAGAATGGAGGTGTTTGAGTCACAGAATGGAGGTGTGTGAAGTCATAGAATGGAGGTGTGTGAAGTCATAGAATGGAGGTGTGTGAAGTCATATATTGGAGGTGTAAAGTTACAGAATGGAGGTGTGTGAAATCACAGAATGGAGGTGTGTGAACTCAGAATGGAGGTGTGGGAAGTCACAAAATGGAGGTGTGTGAAGTCATAGAATGGAGAGGTGTGAAGGCAAAGAATGGAGGTGTGTGAAATCATAGAATGGAGGTGTGTGAAGTCAGAGAATCGAGGTGTGTGAAGTCACAGAATGGAGGTGTGTGAGGTCACAGAATGGAGGTGTGTGAACACACAATGGAGGTGAGTGAAATCACAGAATGGAGGTGTGTGAAGTCATAGAATGGAGATGTGTGAAGTCACAGAATGGAGGTGTGTGAAGTCATAGAATGGAGGTGTGTGAAGTCACAAAATTGAGGTGTGTGAAGTCCTAGAATGGAGGTGTGTGAAGTCAAACGATGGAGGTGTGTGAAGTAATAGAATGCAGGTGTGTGAAGTCATAAAATGGAGATGTGTGAAGTCACAGAATGGAGCTCTGTGAAATCATAGAATGGAGGTGTGTGAAGTCAGAGAATCGAGGTGTGTGAAGTCACAGAATGGAGGTGCGTGAAGTCAGAATGCTGTTGTGTGAAGTCACAGAATTGAGGTGTGTGACGTTACAGAATCTAGGTGTGTGAAGTCATATAATGGAAGTGTGTGAAGTCATAGAATGGAGGTGTGTGAACTCATAGAATGGAGGTGTGTGAAGTCATAGAATGGAGGTGTGTGAAGTCACAATGCAGGTGTGTGACCTCAGAGAATGGAGGTGTGTGAAGTCACAATGTAGGTGTGTGAAGTCATAGAATGGAGGTGTGTAAAGTCATAGAATGTAGGTGTGTAAAGTCAAAAAATGGAGGTGTGTGAAATCATAGAATGGAGGTGTTTGAGTCACAGAATGGAGGTGTGTGAAGTCATAGAATGGAGGTGTGTGAAGTCATAGAATGGAGGTGTGTGAAGTCATATATTGGAGGTGTGTGAAGACACAGAATGGAGGTGTGTGAAGTCACAGAATGGAAGTGTGTGAAGCCATAGAATGGAGATGCGTGAAGGCACAGAATGGAGGTGTGTGAAATCATAGAATGGAGGTGGGTGAAGTCAGAGAATCGAGGTGTGTGAAGCCACAGAATGGAGGTGTGTGAAGTCATAGAATGGAGGTGTGTGAAGTCAGATTGGAGGTGTGTGAAGTAAAAGGATGGAGGTGTGTCAACTCAGAAAGGAGGTATGTGAAGTCATGGAATGGAGGTTTGTGAAGTCAAAGAATGGAGGTGTGGGAAATCATACAATGGAGGTGTGTGAAGTGACAGAACTGAGGTGTGTGAAGTCAGAATGGAGGTGTGTGTATTCAGAATGGAGGTGTGTGAATTCAGAGACTGGAGCTGTGTGAAGTCACAATGCAGGTGTGTGAACTGATAGAACGTAGGTGTGTGAAGTCACAATGTAGGTGTGTGAAGTCATAGAATGGAGGTGTGTGAAGTCACAAAATGGAGGTGTGTGAACTCAGAAGGGAGGTGTGTGAAGTCACAGAATGGAGATGTGTGAAGTCATAGAATGGAGATGTGTGAAGTCACAGAATGGAGGTGTGTGAATCACAGAATGGAGGTTTGTGAAGTCAGAGAATCGAGGTGTGTGAAGTCACAAAATGGAGGTGTGAGAAGTCACAGAATGGAGGTGTGTGAACTCACAATGGAGGTGAGTGAAGTCACAGAATGGGGGTGTGTGAAGTCATAGAATGGAAGTGTGTGAAGTCATAGATGGAGGTGTGTGATGTCAGAATGGAGGTGTGTGAAGTCACAGAATGGAGGTATGTGACGTCATAAATGTTGGTGTGTGAATTCATAGAATGGAGGTGTGTGAAGTCAAAGAATGGAGGTGTGTGAAGTCATAGAATGGAGGTGTGTGAAATCACAGAATGTAGTTGTGTGTAGTCACAGAGTGTAGGTGTGTAAAGTCACAGAGTGGAGGTGTGTGAAGTCTCAGAATGGAGGTGTGGGAATTCATAGAATGGAGGTGTTTGAAGTCATAGAATGTTGGTTTTTGAAGACACAGAATGGAGGTGTGTGAAGTCATAGAATGGAGGTGTGTGAAGTCAGATTGGAGGTGTGTTAAGTAACATAATGGAGGTGTGTCAACTCAGAAAGGAGGTGTGTGAAGTCATAGAATGGAGGTGTGTGAAGTCATAGAATGCAGGTGTGTGAAATCATAGAATGGAGGTGTGTGAAGCCACAGAAATGAGGTGTTTGAAGTCAAAATGGAAGTGTGTCAAGTCAGAATGGAGATGTGTGAAGTCATAGAATGGAGGTGTGTGAAGTCATAGAATGGAGGTGTGTGAAGTCACAGAAGGGAGGTGTGTGAACTCATAGAATGGAGGTGTGTGAACTCATAGAATGGAGGAGTGTGAAGTCATAGAATAGAGGTGTGCGTAGTCACAGAATGGAGGTGTGTGAAGTCACAGAATGGAGGTGTGTGAACTCAGAATGGAGGTGTGTGAATTCAAAGAAGGGAGGTTTGTGAAGTCATAGAATGGATGTTTCTGAAGTAAGAATGAACGTGTGTGAAGTCATAGAATGGAGGTGTGTGAAGTCAAAATGCAGGTGTGTGAAATCAAACAATGGATGTGTGTTAAGTCAAAGAATGGACGTGTGTGAAGTCACAGAATGGAAGTGTGTGAAGTCAAAATGGAGGTGTGTGAAGTCAGAGAATGGAGGTGTGTGAAGTCATAGAATGGAGGTGTGTCAAGTCAGAATGGAGATGTGTGAAGGCACAGAATGGAGGTGTGTGAAGTCATAGAATGTTGGTGTGTGAAGTCATACAATGGAGGTGTATGAAGTCATAGAATGGAGGTGTGTGAATTCATAGAATGGAGGTGTGTGAAATCATAGAATGGAGGTTTGTGACGTCACAGATTGACGTGTGTGAACTCAGAATGGAGGTGTGTGGAGTCAGAATGGAGGTGTGTAAAGTCGTAGAATGGAGGTGTGTGAAGTCAAAATGCAGGTGTGTGAACTCAGAGAATGGAGGTGTGTGAAGTCATAGAATGGAGGTGTGTAAAGTCATAGAATGTAGGTGTGTAAAGTCAAAAAATGGAGGTGTGTGAAGTCATAGAATGGAGGTGTTTGAGTCACAGAATGGAGGTGTGTGAAGTCATAGAATGGAGGTGTGTGAAGTCATAGAATGGAGGTGTGTGAAGTCATATATTGGAGGTGTAAAGTTACAGAATGGAGGTGTGTGAAATCACAGAATGGAGGTGTGTGAACTCAGAATGGAGGTGTGGGAAGTCACAAAATGGAGGTGTGTGAAGTCATAGAATGGAGAGGTGTGAAGGCAAAGAATGGAGGTGTGTGAAATCATAGAATGGAGGTGTGTGAAGTCAGAGAATCGAGGTGTGTGAAGTCACAGAATGGAGGTGTGTGAGGTCACAGAATGGAGGTGTGTGAACACACAATGGAGGTGAGTGAAATCACAGAATGGAGGTGTGTGAAGTCATAGAATGGAGATGTGTGAAGTCACAGAATGGAGGTGTGTGAAGTCATAGAATGGAGGTGTGTGAAGTCACAAAATTGAGGTGTGTGAAGTCCTAGAATGGAGGTGTGTGAAGTCAAACGATGGAGGTGTGTGAAGTAATAGAATGCAGGTGTGTGAAGTCATAAAATGGAGATGTGTGAAGTCACAGAATGGAGCTCTGTGAAATCATAGAATGGAGGTGTGTGAAGTCAGAGAATCGAGGTGTGTGAAGTCACAGAATGGAGGTGCGTGAAGTCAGAATGCTGTTGTGTGAAGTCACAGAATTGAGGTGTGTGACGTTACAGAATCGAGGTGTGTGAAGTCATATAATGGAAGTGTGTGAAGTCATAGAATGGAGGTGTGTGAACTCATAGAATGGAGGTGTGTGAAGTCATAGAATGGAGGTGTGTGAAGTCACAATGCAGGTGTGTGACCTCAGAGAATGGAGGTGTGTGAAGTCACAATGTAGGTGTGTGAAGTCATAGAATGGAGGTGTGTAAAGTCATAGAATGTAGGTGTGTAAAGTCAAAAAATGGAGGTGTGTGAAATCATAGAATGGAGGTGTTTGAGTCACAGAATGGAGGTGTGTGAAGTCATAGAATGGAGGTGTGTGAAGTCATAGAATGGAGGTGTGTGAAGTCATATATTGGAGGTGTGTGAAGACACAGAATGGAGGTGTGTGAAGTCACAGAATGGAAGTGTGTGAAGCCATAGAATGGAGATGCGTGAAGGCACAGAATGGAGGTGTGTGAAATCATAGAATGGAGGTGGGTGAAGTCAGAGAATCGAGGTGTGTGAAGCCACAGAATGGAGGTGTGTGAAGTCATAGAATGGAGGTGTGTGAAGTCAGATTGGAGGTGTGTGAAGTAAAAGGATGGAGGTGTGTCAACTCAGAAAGGAGGTATGTGAAGTCATGGAATGGAGGTTTGTGAAGTCAAAGAATGGAGGTGTGGGAAATCATACAATGGAGGTGTGTGAAGTGACAGAACTGAGGTGTGTGAAGTCAGAATGGAGGTGTGTGTATTCAGAATGGAGGTGTGTGAATTCAGAGACTGGAGCTGTGTGAAGTCACAATGCAGGTGTGTGAACTGATAGAACGTAGGTGTGTGAAGTCACAATGTAGGTGTGTGAAGTCATAGAATGGAGGTGTGTGAAGTCACAAAATGGAGGTGTGTGAACTCAGAAGGGAGGTGTGTGAAGTCACAGAATGGAGATGTGTGAAGTCATAGAATGGAGATGTGTGAAGTCACAGAATGGAGGTGTGTGAATCACAGAATGGAGGTTTGTGAAGTCAGAGAATCGAGGTGTGTGAAGTCACAAAATGGAGGTGTGAGAAGTCACAGAATGGAGGTGTGTGAACTCACAATGGAGGTGAGTGAAGTCACAGAATGGGGGTGTGTGAAGTCATAGAATGGAAGTGTGTGAAGTCATAGATGGAGGTGTGTGATGTCAGAATGGAGGTGTGTGAAGTCACAGAATGGAGGTATGTGACGTCATAAATGTTGGTGTGTGAATTCATAGAATGGAGGTGTGTGAAGTCAAAGAATGGAGGTGTGTGAAGTCATAGAATGGAGGTGTGTGAAATCACAGAATGTAGTTGTGTGTAGTCACAGAGTGTAGGTGTGTAAAGTCACAGAGTGGAGGTGTGTGAAGTCTCAGAATGGAGGTGTGGCAATTCATAGAATGGAGGTGTTTGAAGTCATAGAATGTTGGTTTTTGAAGACACAGAATGGAGGTGTGTGAAGTCATAGAATGGAGGTGTGTGAAGTCAGATTGGAGGTGTGTTAAGTAACATAATGGAGGTGTGTCAACTCAGAAAGGAGGTGTGTGAAGTCATAGAATGGAGGTGTGTGAAGTCATAGAATGCAGGTGTGTGAAATCATAGAATGGAGGTGTGTGAAGCCACAGAAATGAGGTGTTTGAAGTCAAAATGGAAGTGTGTCAAGTCAGAATGGAGATGTGTGAAGTCATAGAATGGAGGTGTGTGAAGTCATAGAATGGAGGTGTGTGAAGTCACAGAAGGGAGGTGTGTGAACTCATAGAATGGAGGTGTGTGAACTCATAGAATGGAGGAGTGTGAAGTCATAGAATAGAGGTGTGCGTAGTCACAGAATGGAGGTGTGTGAAGTCACAGAATGGAGGTGTGTGAACTCAGAATGGAGGTGTGTGAATTCAAAGAAGGGAGGTTTGTGAAGTCATAGAATGGATGTTTCTGAAGTAAGAATGAACGTGTGTGAAGTCATAGAATGGAGGTGTGTGAAGTCAAAATGCAGGTGTGTGAAATCAAACAATGGATGTGTGTTAAGTCAAAGAATGGACGTGTGTGAAGTCACAGAATGGAAGTGTGTGAAGTCAAAATGGAGGTGTGTGAAGTCAGAGAATGGAGGTGTGTGAAGTCATAGAATGGAGGTGTGTCAAGTCAGAATGGAGATGTGTGAAGGCACAGAATGGAGGTGTGTGAAGTCATAGAATGTTGGTGTGTGAAGTCATACAATGGAGGTGTATGAAGTCATAGAATGGAGGTGTGTGAAGTCATAGAATGGAGGTGTGTGAAATCATAGAATGGAGGTTTGTGACGTCACAGATTGACGTGTGTGAACTCAGAATGGAGGTGTGTGGAGTCAGAATGGAGGTGTGTAAAGTCGTAGAATGGAGGTGTGTGAAGTCAAAATGCAGGTGTGTGAACTCAGAGAATGGAGGTGTGTGAAGTCATAGAATGGAGGTGTGTAAAGTCATAGAATGTAGGTGTGTAAAGTCAAAAAATGGAGGTGTGTGAAGTCATAGAATGGAGGTGTTTGAGTCACAGAATGGAGGTGTGTGAAGTCATAGAATGGAGGTGTGTGAAGTCATAGAATGGAGGTGTGTGAAGTCATATATTGGAGGTGTAAAGTTACAGAATGGAGGTGTGTGAAATCACAGAATGGAGGTGTGTGAACTCAGAATGGAGGTGTGGGAAGTCACAAAATGGAGGTGTGTGAAGTCATAGAATGGAGAGGTGTGAAGGCAAAGAATGGAGGTGTGTGAAATCATAGAATGGAGGTGTGTGAAGTCAGAGAATCGAGGTGTGTGAAGTCACAGAATGGAGGTGTGTGAGGTCACAGAATGGAGGTGTGTGAACACACAATGGAGGTGAGTGAAATCACAGAATGGAGGTGTGTGAAGTCATAGAATGGAGATGTGTGAAGTCACAGAATGGAGGTGTGTGAAGTCATAGAATGGAGGTGTGTGAAGTCACAAAATTGAGGTGTGTGAAGTCCTAGAATGGAGGTGTGTGAAGTCAAACGATGGAGGTGTGTGAAGTAATAGAATGCAGGTGTGTGAAGTCATAAAATGGAGATGTGTGAAGTCACAGAATGGAGCTCTGTGAAATCATAGAATGGAGGTGTGTGAAGTCAGAGAATCGAGGTGTGTGAAGTCACAGAATGGAGGTGCGTGAAGTCAGAATGCTGTTGTGTGAAGTCACAGAATTGAGGTGTGTGACGTTACAGAATCGAGGTGTGTAAAGTCATATAATGGAAGTGTGTGAAGTCATAGAATGGAGGTGTGTGAACTCATAGAATGGAGGTGTGTGAAGTCATAGAATGGAGGTGTGTGAAGTCACAATGCAGGTGTGTGACCTCAGAGAATGGAGGTGTGTGAAGTCACAATGTAGGTGTGTGAAGTCATAGAATGGAGGTGTGTAAAGTCATAGAATGTAGGTGTGTAAAGTCAAAAAATGGAGGTGTGTGAAATCATAGAATGGAGGTGTTTGAGTCACAGAATTGAGGTGTGTGAAGTCATAGAATGGAGGTGTGTGAAGTCATAGAATGGAGGTGTGTGAAGTCATATATTGGAGGTGTGTGAAGACACAGAATGGAGGTGTGTGAAGTCACAGAATTGAGGTGTGTGACGTTACAGAATCGAGGTGTGTAAAGTCATATAATGGAAGTGTGTGAAGTCATAGAATGGAGGTGTGTGAACTCATAGAATGGAGGTGTGTGAAGTCATAGAATGGAGGTGTGTGAAGTCACAATGCAGGTGTGTGACCTCAGAGAATGGAGGTGTGTGAAGTCACAATGTAGGTGTGTGAAGTCATAGAATGGAGGTGTGTAAAGTCATAGAATGTAGGTGTGTAAAGTCAAAAAATGGAGGTGTGTGAAATCATAGAATGGAGGTGTTTGAGTCACAGAATGGAGGTGTGTGAAGTCATAGAATGGAGGTGTGTGAAGTCATAGAATGGAGGTGTGTGAAGTCATATATTGGAGGTGTGTGAAGACACAGAATGGAGGTGTGTGAAGTCACAGAATGGAAGTGTGTGAAGCCATAGAATGGAGATGCGTGAAGGCACAGAATGGAGGTGTGTGAAATCATAGAATGGAGGTGGGTGAAGTCAGAGAATCGAGGTGTGTGAAGCCACAGAATGGAGGTGTGTGAAGTCATAGAATGGAGGTGTGTGAAGTCAGATTGGAGGTGTGTGAAGTAAAAGGATGGAGGTGTGTCAACTCAGAAAGGAGGTATGTGAAGTCATGGAATGGAGGTTTGTGAAGTCAAAGAATGGAGGTGTGGGAAATCATACAATGGAGGTGTGTGAAGTGACAGAACTGAGGTGTGTGAAGTCAGAATGGAGGTGTGTGTATTCAGAATGGAGGTGTGTGAATTCAGAGACTGGAGCTGTGTGAAGTCACAATGCAGGTGTGTGAACTGATAGAACGTAGGTGTGTGAAGTCACAATGTAGGTGTGTGAAGTCATAGAATGGAGGTGTGTGAAGTCACAAAATGGAGGTGTGTGAACTCAGAAGGGAGGTGTGTGAAGTCACAGAATGGAGATGTGTGAAGTCATAGAATGGAGATGTGTGAAGTCACAGAATGGAGGTGTGTGAATCACAGAATGGAGGTTTGTGAAGTCAGAGAATCGAGGTGTGTGAAGTCACAAAATGGAGGTGTGAGAAGTCACAGAATGGAGGTGTGTGAACTCACAATGGAGGTGAGTGAAGTCACAGAATGGGGGTGTGTGAAGTCATAGAATGGAAGTGTGTGAAGTCATAGATGGAGGTGTGTGATGTCAGAATGGAGGTGTGTGAAGTCACAGAATGGAGGTATGTGACGTCATAAATGTTGGTGTGTGAATTCATAGAATGGAGGTGTGTGAAGTCAAAGAATGGAGGTGTGTGAAGTCATAGAATGGAGGTGTGTGAAATCACAGAATGTAGTTGTGTGTAGTCACAGAGTGTAGGTGTGTAAAGTCACAGAGTGGAGGTGTGTGAAGTCTCAGAATGGAGGTGTGGCAATTCATAGAATGGAGGTGTTTGAAGTCATAGAATGTTGGTTTTTGAAGACACAGAATGGAGGTGTGTGAAGTCATAGAATGGAGGTGTGTGAAGTCAGATTGGAGGTGTGTTAAGTAACATAATGGAGGTGTGTCAACTCAGAAAGGAGGTGTGTGAAGTCATAGAATGGAGGTGTGTGAAGTCATAGAATGCAGGTGTGTGAAATCATAGAATGGAGGTGTGTGAAGCCACAGAAATGAGGTGTTTGAAGTCAAAATGGAAGTGTGTCAAGTCAGAATGGAGATGTGTGAAGTCATAGAATGGAGGTGTGTGAAGTCATAGAATGGAGGTGTGTGAAGTCACAGAAGGGAGGTGTGTGAACTCATAGAATGGAGGTGTGTGAACTCATAGAATGGAGGAGTGTGAAGTCATAGAATAGAGGTGTGCGTAGTCACAGAATGGAGGTGTGTGAAGTCACAGAATGGAGGTGTGTGAACTCAGAATGGAGGTGTGTGAATTCAAAGAAGGGAGGTTTGTGAAGTCATAGAATGGATGTTTCTGAAGTAAGAATGAACGTGTGTGAAGTCATAGAATGGAGGTGTGTGAAGTCAAAATGCAGGTGTGTGAAATCAAACAATGGATGTGTGTTAAGTCAAAGAATGGACGTGTGTGAAGTCACAGAATGGAAGTGTGTGAAGTCAAAATGGAGGTGTGTGAAGTCAGAGAATGGAGGTGTGTGAAGTCATAGAATGGAGGTGTGTCAAGTCAGAATGGAGATGTGTGAAGGCACAGAATGGAGGTGTGTGAAGTCATAGAATGTTGGTGTGTGAAGTCATACAATGGAGGTGTATGAAGTCATAGAATGGAGGTGTGTGAAGTCATAGAATGGAGGTGTGTGAAATCATAGAATGGAGGTTTGTGACGTCACAGATTGACGTGTGTGAACTCAGAATGGAGGTGTGTGGAGTCAGAATGGAGGTGTGTAAAGTCGTAGAATGGAGGTGTGTGAAGTCAAAATGCAGGTGTGTGAACTCAGAGAATGGAGGTGTGTGAAGTCATAGAATGGAGGTGTGTAAAGTCATAGAATGTAGGTGTGTAAAGTCAAAAAATGGAGGTGTGTGAAGTCATAGAATGGAGGTGTTTGAGTCACAGAATGGAGGTGTGTGAAGTCATAGAATGGAGGTGTGTGAAGTCATAGAATGGAGGTGTGTGAAGTCATATATTGGAGGTGTAAAGTTACAGAATGGAGGTGTGTGAAATCACAGAATGGAGGTGTGTGAACTCAGAATGGAGGTGTGGGAAGTCACAAAATGGAGGTGTGTGAAGTCATAGAATGGAGAGGTGTGAAGGCAAAGAATGGAGGTGTGTGAAATCATAGAATGGAGGTGTGTGAAGTCAGTGAATCGAGGTGTGTGAAGTCACAGAATGGAGGTGTGTGAGGTCACAGAATGGAGGTGTGTGAACACACAATGGAGGTGAGTGAAATCACAGAATGGAGGTGTGTGAAGTCATAGAATGGAGATGTGTGAAGTCACAGAATGGAGGTGTGTGAAGTCATAGAATGGAGGTGTGTGAAGTCACAAAATTGAGGTGTGTGAAGTCCTAGAATGGAGGTGTGTGAAGTCAAACGATGGAGGTGTGTGAAGTAATAGAATGCAGGTGTGTGAAGTCATAAAATGGAGATGTGTGAAGTGACAGAATGGAGCTCTGTGAAATCATAGAATGGAGGTGTGTGAAGTCAGAGAATCGAGGTGTGTGAAGTCACAGAATGGAGGTGCGTGAAGTCACAGAATGGAGGTGTGTGAACTCAGAATGGAGGTGTGTGAATTCACAGAAGGGAGGTTTGTGAAGTCATGGAATGGATGTTTCTGAAGTAAGAATGAAGGTGTGTGAAGCCATTGAATGGAGGTGTGCGAAGTCAAAATGCAGGTGTGTGAAGTCAAACAATGGAGGTGTGTGAAGTCACAGAATGGAGGTGTGTGACGTCACAGAATGGAGGTGTGTGAAGTCACAGAATGGAAGTGTGTGAAGTAAAAATGGAGGTGTGTGAAGTCAGAGAATGGAGGTGTGTGAAGTCATGGAATGGAGGTTTGTGAAGTCAAACATTGGAAGTGTGTGAAGGTACAGAATGGAGGTGTGTGAAGTCATAGAATGGAGGTGTGTGAAGTCAGAGAATGGAGGTGTGTGAAGTCAGAATGCAGGTGTGTGAAGTCATAGAATGGAGGTGTGTGAAGTCACAGAATGGAGCTGTGTGAAGTCATAGATTGGAAGTGTGTGAAGTCATAGAATGGAGGTGTGTGAAGTCATGGATTGAAGGTGTGTGGAAGTCAT